>MU738130.1:15012-75753 GCA_026770625.1 Nicotiana glauca
TTAGACTAAAGGAAAAATTGGAAAAAAACTATTATTAATTTAAAAAAAAAATGCGTCATATGGAGGGGGGACTAGTGCGGTTGTAGCGCCATATGAGCGTGGCCGCGCTAGTCCAGGCAGTGTACTTGGACGTATGTGCGACCACTAATGCGGTCACTCTTCTAACACAGCTACAAGCGCGGTCAGAAGTGGGGTCGCGCTAGTATTTGATAGCTGAGGCAGAATATTTGCCCATATGCGCGGCCTGTAGTGCGGTGGGTAGCGCGAGCGCGCTCCTGGGCACGAATTTTTTTTCATTTTTTTCACCTGTTCTTTCCTCGTCCGATGGACTTATCACCTGCCCGAGCTCACTTGCATTGGTCAGTACTTCCCAAACTCAAAATTAACAACAACTACTATCATTGGGTTGCCTCCCAACCAGCGCCTGATTTAACATCGCGACACGAAGTACATAAGCGCATTTAAGGCTCGCTCGACCTCTGAGGTTCAGTCAGGTGGATATCTAACAATTCCTTTGGTTCATTCATGCTCATATATAGTTTCAATCTCTACCCATTGACTCTAAATGTATGAGAGTCTTTCTCTGAGGCAATCTCTACAGCCCCTGAAGGGAATACTTTAACCACTCGAAATGGTCCAGACTATCGTGACTTGAGTTTACCCGGAAACAGCCTTAATCTTGAGTTATAGAGTAATAGCATGTCCCCAAGATTGAAATTTCGCTCAACAATATTCTTGTCATGCAACCTCTTCATTCTTTCCTTATACAACCTTGTGCTCTCAAAGCAAGATATCGGAACTCGTCGAGCTCATGCAATTTTGTGACTCTAGTTGTGCCTGCAGTCTCAATGTCCAGGTTCAGCTATTTCATAGCCCACCAAGCTCTATATTCAAGTTCTGATGGTAAGTGGCAGGTCTTTCTGAACACCAACTTATATGGTGACATACCAATTTGTATTTTAAAAGCAGTTCTGTAGGCTAAGAGTGCATCATCTAGCTTTTTTGCTCAATCAGTTCTTATGGCGTTCACAGTCTTGGTCAGTACATACTTTATCTCTATTAAACACTTCAACCTGACGACTAGTCTGGGGATGATATAGTGTTGCTACCTTGTGGCACACATTGTACTTTGCTAGCAACTTCACGAAGGCTCGATTGCAAAAGTGAGTGCCCTATCATTGATAATAGCTCTCAAGGTCCCGAAACGGGTGAATATGTTCCTCTTCAAAAACCCCACCACCATTCTTACATCATTGGTGGGAAGCACTGTAGATTCTACCCATTTGGACATGTAATCTACAACAACAAGTATGTATTTATTGCCAAAAGAGCTGACAAAGGGGCCTATGAAGTCTATCCCCCAGACATCGAACAGTTCAACCTATTGAATCGGGTTCATGGGCATCTCATGGCGATGGAAAATGTTCCTGGTTCACTGACATTCGTTACAGCCCTTCACCCATTGATGTGCATCTCATGGCGATGGGAAATGTTCCTGGTTCACTGACATTCATTACTGCCCTTCACCCATTGATGTACATCCTTAAACACTGCTGGCTAATAGAACCTGGCCTTTATCCCTTTCTCGGCCGTCCTGACTCCTCCAAAATGCCTTCCATAAGCCGATGCGTGACATTCCTGCAAAATAGAAGATTGTTCTATCTCGGGGACACACCTTCGGATCATATTGTCAACACATATTTGAAATAAATAAGGTTCATCCCAATAATACATGCGGCAGTCATGATAAAACTTTTTCTTTTGCACAGAGGAAAGGTCATAGGGAACTATACCGCTTGCCAGGTAATTTGCAAAGTCTGCATACCACGGCACTTCCTCAAGGCTTGTAGCAAGTAGCTGCTCGTCTGGAAAGGTTTCCAGAATATATTCAACCTCAACTGAGTTTTCAACTCCTTCAAGTCGCGATAGATGATCTGCAACTTGGTTTTCTGTGCCCTTACGGTCACGAATTTCAAGGTCGAACTCTTGCAGTAACAGCACCCAATGAATGAGGCGTGGTTTGGACTCCTTCTTCTCAATCAAGCAACTGAGAGATGCATGATCCGTATATACAATTACCTTAGAGCCAATCAGGTTTGATCTGAACTTGTCAAATGCAAACACCACAAGCAACATCTCCTTTTCAGTTACAGTGTAGTTCAACTGGGCTCCACATAGTGTTCTACTAGCATAGTAGATTGGGTGCATTAACATGTTTTTTCGCTATACCAGCACTGCCCCCATTGCGTACTTGATAAATAGGGATTTTGACGCATTTTATACTCCTTCTTGCTTATGCTTTGACCAAATATTCTTATAAAATAGTCCCAAAAGGCTTACAAGTTGCTTGATTGCAGGTTTGATCAACAAAGTGACAAAATGTCAAAGATCAGCTCAAAAGGAGTGAAACTTTCCCAAGTTCCAAAGACAAGGCAAGTCAAGCAGAAAGGACCAATGCGTCCCCACACTAGTTTGTGCGGTCTGTACTGGGAGATTCAAAGAGTTAAATTTTAGGCTTCAAGGCAGTGGGTTTGTACATCATTTTGTGCGGTCCGCACTAAAGGCAATGCGGCCGCAGTCCATTCTCTACGGTCCGCGGTGCCAAGATTCATAGAGGGTGATTTTTCAAGTTTTAAGCCTATGTGGTCCGCGGTCAACTTTGTATGGACCGCACAAGAAGCCTCTGCAGCCGCGATCCAGTGCGGATTACGATCCATTTTATACGGTCTGCACTAACCCCGCAGAGGCATTTTTGTCCAAATTTTTCAACTTAGTATAAGTAGATTCTTTTTCCATTTTTAGGGTATCAGATATTGTAATACGTAAGCTGCGCTCGTGGGTCAACTTTGCTTATCCATTTTGCGCATTTTTACTTACTTTTCATCGTTGAATCTTTGTATTTATTTTAGTAACTAATTACTATGTGTTCATCTTCATCTATTTCTTGTTTTTCTTCTTTGAATATGAGTAGCTAGACCCCATAGCTAGGGTTGTGGCTCAACTCTAGTGTGGGTAATTGATGGGTCTTGCATTTTAGGGCTAAATTGATTATGGGTGTTTGTTATTTGGGTCAATTTCATGGTTAATTTCTGAATTAGTGGTTGCAAACACTAGTTTGTGTTTAGTTGACTAGGGTTCTTCTTGAGAAAGATACTCTAAGTCTCCGAAATTGACCCAACAAGGAGTTGAGGCGTACTCAAGAAATTGATAGCCCCAATTAAAGGGTTAAACCTCGAGAGAGTAAAACCCGACTTGAACCGTTATTGCTTATGCAAATTAGCATACCTAATTGGACTTGAGAAAGCCAGTTGGACAAAATCACTTGAACCATCGAGAGGTGTAGAGTGGGTAAATTAGTGCAACGGTTATAATATATTCCCCAAATATGTCAAAGATGTTTTAGACTCAAGTACCCGTCAATTGACCACCTAGGTGGAAGTCACTACCCTAGTGCCTTTCAAACCTATTTGAACAACTTGTAGCAATTTCAACTCTTAGTTTAATTTATAATTTGTAGTTTGATAAAAGTAGAATTATAAAGAAAATTCCAAAACTGAATAGAAGACCAATTAAGAGCACATACGCAATCCTAAACTAAATAGATACTCGATTCCAATTCTAGCTCTTCGTGGATTCGATCCCGACCTAAAATTGGGTAAAAGCTATTGCGACCCTCTATTGCTACTCATTAGTAGTGCGGAGTTGGCAGCAATCACTTTCTGGTGCCGTTGTCAGGAAGCTAACGGTTTTGGCTATCTATTTAGTTAGTTTGGTGTATTTTTCTTCTTTCCTTCTTTGTTACTAATTTGTGTGTATGAATACTTCAGGTACCAAATGGCTTTAAATGCTAATGACCCTCTTGGAAATGTGCTTGCGGGGGAGGAGGTTGATGATGTTGGAGAGGAGGAGGTGCCTCTAGTACCTCCCAGACCACAACGAGGCCGCCAAGACAATGCTAATGATAATTCCCCAGACCCTCCTCCGTCGCCTCCAAGAGCGGTTCCTCGGGTGTTACCAAACCAAGGTTATGTAAGTGCTATCGTCCCACCCAGAATTTAGGCGGGCAATTTTCAGATAACTAATGTGATGTTGACCTTACTTGAGTAGCGTGGGTATTTCACGGGCGCTACGGATCAAAATGCCTATAAATATCTCAAGGGTTTCATGGATACATGTTGGGGAAGCAAGCAGACAAATGTTTCTGAGGATGCTCTTAGGTTGAGACTTTTCCCATTCTCACTTCGGGGGAAGCATTGGATTGGCTAGAGAGACCCCCCAACCATTCCATCATAACTTGGGATGAGTTAGAGGACAAGTTTATTGCTAAATTTTTCTCACCTGAGCACATGACGACACTTCAAGATGAGATATTGGCATTCAAGCAAGAGCCCACGGAACCTTTACATGAGATTTGGGGGCGGTATATAACGATGGCAAAGGAATGCCCCAATAATGACATGACGGAGAATATGTTGCAACAAACTTTCTACCGAGGAATCAATACTACAAATCAATGCATAGTGAACCAGTTGGCCGGGGTAATTTTATGAAGTTGACATATGATGAAGCTTGTGCCATACTTGATGAGATGGCTAACACTTCTTCTTCATGGCAAAGTAGAGCCAATGTTCCTCAAGGTGACCCTATGGTTATTCATTTGCATAAGGAATTACTCGACCATGGGCAAGCTATAGCGGAGTTGACAACTACTATGAACCAATTGGCTAAGGCACAATTGCAACAAGTCCAAAATCCTCGCCAAGTGAATGTCATGGAGGGTGTTAATATGCTTGTCAACAAGAGAAAGCAAGGAAGACAACAAAACTAAGGGAATTCTGAGCAATTTGATGATGATTGTGATGGGTTTCAAAATGATGGCTATGATGAGAAAAATGAAGAGGTACGACATGTGAACAATTTTCAAGGCCAACGGGGCAACTCTTCAAACCAACAACAATGGATACCGCAAAGTAATTGGGGCAATCAACAACAAAACAATGGCAATTGGGGAAATAAACAACACAATAGTGGTAATTGGGGGAACAACAATCAAAACAAATCTGGGTCAATCAAAACAATAATCAAGTTTCCGAGGGAATTGGAATGGTAATAAAAACAATTGGGGTGGCAACAACAATCAAGGTGGATGGAATAATGGAAACCAAGGAAACCGGGGGAAAGGCTTTCAAAGGCCCCCAATGTACCAACAACCGAACAATCCACCCCCTTTCCCTTCTCAAGGTCCTAATTCTTCGGGTAATGATATGGGTAGAATTGAAATGATGTTTGAACAAATGATGAAGAAGAACGTGGATTCGGATGCACAATGGGCTTCCCACAATACCTCTATTAGAAACTTGGAGGTGCAATTAGGTCAAATCTCTCAATTGTTGAATACTCACCCAAAGGGTGCTCTACCAATTGATATGATAGTGAACCCAAAGGGTGGGAACAATCATGTCATGGTGGTTACAACAAGAAGTGGGAGAGGTGGTGATGTGAATGCCTCGAAACAAAAGCAAGTGGTTGATGATGATGTTGATTTTAAAGAAGATGAAGCGCCCTTGGTAGTTGAAGCTGTTGTTGATAACAATATAAACAATGAAGTGAGGATTAACATTAATGAGACCGAGGTGGAAACTCAAGAGTCCGTGAACCTGTCTACGGAACACGTGATTGACATGCCGGAGCCAGTTGTGCCAAAAGCCAAGGCTCCTTTGTCAAGGCCACCTCCACCTTATCCTCAAAGGCTTGCAAAGCAAAGAAATGATAATCAGTTTAAAAAGTTCATTGATATGATAAAGAGCTTGACCATCAATGTGCCTTTGGTGGAGGCTCTTGAACAAATGTCATGCTATGCAAAGTTCATGAAAGACTTGGTCACAAAGAAGCGTTCTATGGATTGTGAGACTATCAAGATGACCCACCAACTCAGTGCTATAGTACATTCAATGGCTCCCAAGTTGGAGGATCCCAGTGCTTTCACTATCCCTTGCACTATTGGTAGTGCGGATTTTCCCAAGTCTTTATGTGATCTAGGGGCGAGTATCAACTTGATGCCCTACTCAGTTTTCACGAAATTGGGCATTGGGCCTCCTAGACCAACTTCATGAGATTACAAATGGTGGATAGATCAATGAAGCGACCGTTGGGTATTGAGGATGATGTGCTTGTCCGGGTGGACAAATTTATCTTGCCCGCGAACATTGTGATATTGGATTACGAGGTGGACTATGAGGTCCCAATCATATTAGGGAGAACTTTCCTTGCTACGAGGAAGGCTCTAGTAGATGTGGAAGAAGGGGAGCTCACTTTCAGGGTGGGTGATGAAAAGGTTTTCTTTCATGTGTGCAAGTCTATGAAGCAACCCAAAGCACCAAGGTGTGCTCATTTGTAGACCTTGTCACAGCTGTGATTGTGGATGACACCGGTGCTATGATCAATGTGGAGGATCCCCTTGAGGTGTGCTATTAAATCTTGATGTTAATGATGATGCAAGTAGAGTGGAGTGTGTCAATACCTTACAAGGGATGGGATCTTATTCCTATGAGCCCAGAAAATTGTCTTTGGATCTTGAAAATCAGAAAACTCCACCAACCAACCATCAATTGAGGAGCCACCGGTGTTGGAGTTGAAGCCACTACCTGCATACCTCAGGTATGAATTCTTGGGCTCTAATTCAACTTTACCAGTTATTCTTTCTTCTTCCCTTACCAACATGCAAGTTGAGGCCACTTTAGAGGTGCTTCAAAGGCGAAAAAGGGCAATTGGATGGACTTTAGCCGACATTCAGGGAATAAGCCCCGCATTCTATATGCACAAAATTATCTTTGAGGATGATGCAAAACCTTCCTTGGAGCATCAAAGAATATTGAATGAGGCAATGCAATTGGTAGTGAAGAAAGAAGTGATCAAGTGGTTGGATGCCAGGGTTGTGTACCCCATTTCTGACAGCTCTTGGACTTCTCTGATGCAATGTGTACCGAAGAAGGGTGACATGACTGTAGTGAAAAATTCTCAGAATGAGTTGATTCCTACCAGAATAGTCATAGGTTGGAGGGTTTGCATGGACCACCGAAAGCTGAATAAGGTGACCCGCAAGGATCTTTTCTTGTTGCCATTCCTTGACCAAATGTATTATCGCCTTGCGGGGCGTGCCTTTTATTGCTCTTTGGATGGATATTCGGGATATAATCAAATCTTAATTGCTCCGGAGGACCAAGAAAAGACCATATTCACTTGATCATATGGCATGCTATTTGGGTTGTGCAATGCCCCGATGACTTTCCAACGATGCATGATGGCTATTTTCACCGATATGGTGGAAGACATTTCGGAAGTCTTTATGGATGATTTTGGTGTGGTTGGTGATTCATTTAAAGAGTGTTTGGGAAATCTGGATAGAGTTTTGGCCCGGTGTGAAGACACCAACCTTGTACTAAATTGGAAAAAAATGCCATTTTGTGGTTGAAGAGGGAATAGTGTTGGGCCATAAAATTTCAAAGGATGGGATTGAAGTAGACAAAGCCAAGATAGAGGTGATTTCAAGGCTTCCTCTCCCCACTTCTGTCAAGGGGGTGAGGAGTTTTCTTGGGCCTGCGGGGTTCTACTGGCGATTCATCAAGGACTTTTTGAAGGTAGTTAATCCCTTGTGCAAGTTGCTAGAGAAAGATGCCAAGTTCGTATTTGATGAGAAATGCATGGAGGCCTTTGAACTTCTCAAGCATAAGTTGACCACCACTCCTATCATTATTGCGCCTAATTGGAGATTTCCCTTTGAGCTCATGTGTGATGCTAGGGATGTTGCGGTTGGAGTGGTATTGGGTCAATGTGTGAACAAAATACTTGATCCGGTGTACTATGCGAGCAAGACAATGAATGACGCTCAATTGAACTACACAGTGACTTAGAAGGAACTTTTGGCTATTGTGTTTGCCATGGAAAAATTTCGGCCGTATCTTATGTGGGCTAAAGTCATAGTGTACACCGATAATGCCGCCCTTAGATACTTGATGACAAAGAAAGATTCCAAAGCAAGGTTGATGTGATACGTGTTACTACTTCAAAAGTTTGATCTAGATATTGTGGACCGGAAGGGTAGTGAAAACCAAGTGGTGGACCACTTGTCCGGTTTGGAAGAGGAGGGGAGGCCTTGTGATGGCCTAGAGATCAATGATTCATTTCCCGACGAACAACTCCTTTCGGTTTCAATGAATGATATGCCATGGTTTGCCGATGTTGCTAATTACTTTGTGACCGGAATAATCCCTTGTGAGCTCTCTTCTAACCAAAGATGAAGCTCAAGTGGGATAGTTTGGATTTATATTGAGATGATCCGTACTTGTTCAAGATTTGTACTGATGGTGTGATCCGAAGGTGTGTCCTGGAGGAAGAGCAATTGAGTATTTTAGAGGCTTGTCATCCCTCTCCCTATGGTGCCCATCATGGCGGGGCGAGGATGGCTTCGAAAGTTCTGAGTTGTGGTTTCTATCGGCCAACCTTGTTCAAAAATGAAAGTGATATAGTAAGAAGGTGTGATCAATGTCAACGAGCGGGCGAGATTTCCAAGAAAGATGAGATGCCCCCGAACACAATTCTTGAAGTTGATATATTTGATGTATGGGGTATCGATTTTATGGGCCCTTTTATAAGCTCGTATGGAAACACTTACATTCTTGTAGCGGTTGATTATGTGTCAAAATGGGTTGAGGCCGTTGCTTTACCAACAATGAAGCTAGGAGTGTGGTGGCATTTTTGAAGTAGAGCATTTTCACAAGGTTTGGTATGCCTCGGGCAATTATTAGTGATGGAGGATCGCATTTTTGTAATAGAGCTTTTGATGCCTTGCTTTCCAAGTATGGTTTCAATCACAAAATGTCTAAAGCCTTATCATCCTCAAGCAAGTGGCCAGGTTGAAGTTTCCAACAGAGAGATCAAGAGCATTTTGTCCAAAACTGTCAATGCCAATAGGATCGATTGGTCTAAAAAGTTAGATGATACTCTATGGGCTTACCGGACCGCTTACAAGACCCCAATTGGTATGTCGTCGTACCGGTTGGTGTTTGGGAAAGCATGTCATTTACCAGTGGAGTTGGAGCATAAGGCCATGTGGGCCTTGAAGAAGTTGAATCTTGATTGGGATATAGCTGCTAATCTTCGGGTATAGCAACTCAATGAGCTTGATGAATTTAGGTTCCAAGCCTAATATAGTTCGTCCCTGTATAAGGATAAAATGAAATACCTTCATGATAGATATACTCGGTGCAAAGAATTCAAGGTAGGAGATTTGGTGCTCTTATTCCATTCTCGACTAAGGTTGTTCCCGGGAAAGCTGAAATCAAAGTGGAGTGGACCATTTGAAGTAGTGTGTGTGACCCCGTTTGGTGCTCTTGATTTGAAGAACAAAAGTGGGGAATTTTTTTAGATTAAATGGGCTCTATAGTGAAGCACTGTCTGGGGAAGTTTGATGATAGCCATGTGGTTGTTGTGATGAGTTTCTAGGCATGCACCTGTACAACCAAGTCTCGATGAGTTCTCGATGAGTTTCTAGGCATGCACCTGTACAACCAAGTCAACAAACATTAAACTTTCAATGTATAGATTGGAAGTAAAGAAAACTTACTACACTAAGAATTTTTTTGTCTTTATTTCAATTGTAATTGATAACACCATTAAGTCCCCAACAACGGCTCAAAAATTTGATCACGCCCAACTATGCCTTATAGAAAGGACTAAATGGACGTTGCAAATATAATTTGAGTATTTAGCCTAGAGTCGAACCCACAAGGAATTAACGTATCAATTACTCTTTTTAGACTCAATAACTTCTACGTAATCAATTTCCTAAACATTTTGAATAACAATTGAGGATATTTTTACTAACTATAACTGATTGCAATTAAGTAAATAAACACTAACTATGATTAAGTTGTAAACAATTAAGAGAAGGATGTAAGTAACTAAACACTATCTCCTATTGATGGAATCCTTTCCGGTTATATTTCACATAGATTTGCCTTATCGTCTCTATCAATCATGAGCACTCTTACTACCATAAATCTCTCCTGAGTAATCACGATAATTTACTAGATGCACTCTCCCGAGTTACGCTAGTTGGCTTTTAATACAACTCACTTTAGATCGCACCCAAGGCTTCGTTATCCCTAATACCGCCTTTAAAACCTCAGTTATTGATTCCTCTTATACTCTGGGAGTGCTTTTGTTCAACAATTACCTAAATATGCACTCTCTCCCGAGTAATACATACTAAATATGTACAACTAATTAATGATCCTATCAATTAACAACAACAAGAACGTAGTTGAACAAATAGAGATTAAACCGGGCAAACTATATTAACATAACATGAAGTTCATCCTTCAATAGGTTCCATCAAAACCTTAGACTAAATATTTAGCTACTCATAGCAAAGCAAGATAAAGCCACAAAAGCATTCATAATGTGCAATTGCAATAACAAAGAGAAGATAGAAAAACTCTAATGGTTGATTTCTCTTCTCACACTTGTTATTGCCTCCAATTCAATCTTAAAACCTTGATAATGTTCCTTTGGGAGAGCTGGACCTTTTATAGGTTAAGGGGAATTAACCCCGAACTTCCAAGTTTACCCCTGAATTATATTTTTCCGAACTGGACTAGCACGGTCACGCTAGTGGGCGCGGTATTGATCGTGTACATGGCCTAGTATTCTGCCTCGAACACCTAGGCTAGAATGGTCTCCTTAGTGGGCGCGCTAGTCTAGTTCATTATTTCGGCCCTTCTTTCTCTCTTCTTTCAACGTACTCAGCTTCGAGGGGCTTCTGTTGCTTCAATTTAGCTCCAAATATAGTTCTAAGTCCTCATACGCGCAACTCGCTCATCCAAAACATGAAATTAACAATTAGAGCAATTTATCATCATTTAACTATCCTATAACAGTGAAACATAGTCAAGCTGGGGCATAAACAGTCGCCAAATTACATGAATCTAGCCTATTATCACTCTCCTTGATTGACAATGAACTCCTTGTTTCTTGGCTTAATTTGAAATTCCCCTTTAGACATTCGATTCTCCTGTTTTAACTTGTTTACTTGTTACTCTCCTTAAATCAGTAATTTTGAATCCTTGATTCCATGATTTACTATATGCTGATTTTCGGTTATTTCCATATTCTGCAACTTTATTTGCTCTCTTGCCTTATTTGATTAACCAAGTACTTTACTGATTCTTCATTAGTTGTTTCCTTAATTAAAATCCATATGTACTTACCCTTAATTGTCTGTTTTATACCTTATACTCTACTTGATTTCTTTTCTTAATCATTTCTGCCTATTACTGTTGGTTGATTACCCCTTAATTAAAAGGGTACTTGCATTGATCTGATTCTGATTAGTATTTGGTTCCATAATTACTATGCTACTATGATTCTTGCCTTATTTTACCTAATTTCAAACTACTATATATACACACTCTCCAATTAACACAAACACACAAACACTTTGTTTCAAAAGCTCTCTCTCTCACACTATAACTTTCTGCTCTCTCTTTTATGCTACTTTCTATTGTTTTGAGTTAGGCTGCTGCAAGCCAAGGTTAACTATTATGCTCTTCTGCTCCTTCACTTTTGTGGTATGTTCTAATGTCAATTCAAGTTCCAAAAATAATATGGTTCTTTTATTGCTTTAGTTCATCCTGTTTCTAGTTTGCTTTTACTTATGGTTTTACTGTAAAACTTGTAGTTAATATGATTACATGATTAGCATGTTATGTACTCCCCTCCTTAGGATCATTATGAACATGTTACCCCTCCCCCCCATAAGTAGTTTGCACTCCTAAACTTGTATGGTTCTGGGATTGATCTTAAACCCTGTGGATCCTATACTGAACCCCCTTAAGCATTGCTGGTTCTGTGACTATATCTAATCAGTTGTGTTTGGAATGTCTATGCCAATTCATAAGACCTTTGCCTGTTATGTGCTTACAATCATGTGCTCTATGTATCCCAATCCCCATCACCCCTGTGTGTAGGTTTGTTCCTTCTGTTTTGGTCTTGTGAGTATTGCTGATGTAGTTTTGGACTCAGATAACTAGGGATTATGATGCATTTTACACTCCTTCTTGCTTAAGTTTTGATAAGAAATATGTAAAAAATAGCCCCAAAGGCTCACAAGTAGTGCTTGATTGCAGGTTTGATCATCAAGGTGACAAGGTGTCAAAAACCAACTCAAAAAGGAATGACACTTTCACAAGTACCAAATCAATACCAAGCTCAGTCAAATAGGGCTAATGTGGCCGTACACCATTCTGTGCGGTCCACAAGGAAGAGGTTCAGAGAGTGCTCATCTCAGGCAAAAAAAGCATTGCGATCGCACTCCATTCTGTGTGGTCTACAATAAAGAGATTCAGAGAATGCTCAATTCCAGGCAGCCAAGTGATGCAGTCCGCATTGACTTCGTTGCTGCCGCACTCAATTTTGTGCGGTCCGCAGAATTGTCAAATGGGATGATTATTGCCAATGTGGTCTGCGGTCCATTTTTTGCGGACCGCAACAAGATCCACCGCGGCTGCGGTGCATTTTGTGTGGTCCACAGTGGTCATGTTCAAAGAGAAGGATTTTTCAGCTAGGAGCCTTAGTGCGGCCGCCCTCGATTTTGTACGGTCCGCACTAGCCCTGCAGGGGTATTTTTATCCATAATTTTTGACCTAGTATAAATAGTTTCTTTTCCTATTTTTAGGTCATCAGTTAGATTCTACAGCTGAGTTGCGCTCGTGAATAGGGTTTTATTGACATTTGGAGTAATTTTACAATACTTTTACCATTGAATCTTCAAGTTTTAATTAGTAATTTAATTTTACGGGTTTATATTCATCTATTTCTTTATTTTCATCTACAATTATGAGTAGCTAGGCCCATTATCTAGGGTTGTGGCTCTACCCTAGTGTGGGTAATTGATGGGTCTTGTGTTTTTATGCTTGATTGTCTATGAGTGTTTGGTAATTGGGCTAATTTAGGGTTTCAACGTTGAATTAGTGGTTGCAAATACTAGTTTATGCCTAGTAGACTTTGGCTCTTCTTGAGAAAGAGAGCCTAAGTCCATGAAATTGGTCCAACAAGGAATTGGGCCTATTCAAGAGATTGATAGCCCCAATTAAAGTGTTAAACCCAGAGATAGTAATACCCGACTTGAACCTTGATTGCTTGCACAAATTTGCATACCCAATTTGTCTTGAGAAAGTCAATTCGGGCAAAATCACTTGAGCTACAGAGAGGTATACAGTGAGTAGATTCGTGCAATGGTTATATCATACTCCCCTAATATGACAATCTAGTTTTAGACTCGAGAATCCGTCAATTAGCCACCTAGCAGAAAGTCACTACCGTAGTGCCTTTTATCTATTTGAACCAATAGTTTAACCATAGCTTTACTTGGTATAATTTAGCATTGTAATATTATGAAATTAGAATTAAATTCAAAATCAAACATGTTTCGAAATGCAATTAGGAACAAATACACAACTCAACTGTAGATAGAAACTCGACTTCAGTATCTAGCTCCCTATGGAGATCGATCCCGACCTCATCGGGTAAAAGCTGCTTTAACCTCTCTTGCTACTCAATAGTAGTACAGGGTTGGCCTCAATCAGTTTTTGGCACCGTTGCCGGGGAGTTAAAAGTTTTGTCTATCTATCTAAATAGTTTTGTGTATTGTTCTTCTTTACTTCTGCGTTACTAATTTATGAGTGTCATAATTTCAGGTACAAAAATGGCAGCAAACAACAATGACCCTCTTGGAAATGTGATTGCAGGGGAGGAGGTAGATGATAATGGAGAGGATGAGGTGTCTCTTGTAGCTCAAGGACAACGGAGAGGCCGCCAGGCCAATGCTAAAATATTTCAGACCCTCCTCCGCCACCTCTAAGACTGGCTCTTCGAGTGCTCCCAAACCAAGTCTATGCAAGTGCAATTGTCCCACGCTAGATCCGGGTGGGCAATTTCCAAATTACTAATGTGATGCTGGCATTGCTAGAGCAGCATGGGTATTTCACGGGTGGTGCCAATCAAAATGCTTACAAACATCTCAAAGAGTTCATGGCTACCTGTTGGGGGAGCAAGCAAACTAATGTGTCTGAGGATGCACTTTGGTTGAGACTCTTCCCATTTTCACTTAAAGGGAAGGCGTTGGATTGGCTTGAGCAACTTCCCAACCATTCCATCACTACTTGGGATGAGCTGCCGGACAGGTTTATTAAAAAGTTCTTCTCACCGGGGCGTATGGCAGCATTGCGAGATGAGATCTTAGCTTTCAAGCAGGAGCCCACCGAACCATTGAATGAGATTTGGGAGAGATATAGAACCATGGTGAAGGAATACCCCAAAAATGATATGACGGAGAATATGTTGCAACAAAATTTCTACCTGGGCATCAACAGAACAAATAAATGCATAGTGATCCAACTTGCTGGGGGTAATTTCATGAAGCTGACTTATGATGAAGCTTGTGCCATTCTTGATGAGATGGCTGACACGTCCTCCGCTTGGCAAAGCAGAGCCAATGTGCCCCAGGGTGGACCCACAGTTACTCATTTGCACAAAGAATTACATTATCATGGTCAGGCGATAGCTGAGTTGACAACAACCATGAACCAACTAGCAAAGGCACAATTGCAACAAGTTCAGAATCCTCGCCAAGTGAATGCCATGGAGGGTGTTAATATGCTAGTCAACCAAATAAGACAAAGAGGTTAACAGAACCAAGGGAGTTCGGATCATTTTGACAATGCTTGTGGTGGATTCCAAGATAATGTTTATGATGGGAAAAATGAAGAGGTACAATATGTGAATAATTATCAAGGCCAAAGAGGCAATTCCTCCAACCAACAGCAACAACAGAGATCCCAGGGCAATAGGGGTAATCAAAAACAAGGCAACAACAATTGGAATAATCAACAACAAGGGAACAACAATTGGGGAAAGAATAATCAAAATCCAAATTGGGGCAATCAAAACAACAATCGGAGAAATCAGGGAAAGTGGGGCAACAACAAAAACCAGGGTGGATGGAACAATAACCAGGGAAATTAGGGGCAAGGCTTTCAAAGGCTCCTAATGTACCAACAACCGAGCAATCCACCACCTTTTCCATCCCAGGGTCCTAGTTCTTCCAACAATGAAATGGGGAGAATTGAAATGATGTTTGAACAGATGATGAAAAAGAATGCTGACTCCGATGTGTAATTGGTTTCTCACAACACTTTAATTAGGAATTTGGAGGTTTAGCTAGGCCAAATCTCACAGTCCTTGAATACTCTTCCTAAGTGGGCTTTACCAAGTGATACAGTGGTTAACCCAAAGGGTGGAAACAATCATGTTATGGCGGTAGCTACTAGGAGTGGACGAGGCGGTGATGTGAATGCCTCCAAATAAAAGCAAGTTTTGGGTGATAAAATTGAGTTGCAAGAAGATGAAGTTCCTTTGGTGGTTGAGAATGTGGTTGATGAAAATGTTAATGAAGAAGTGAGGATTGATATTCAAGATGCCGAGGTGGAAACAAAAAATGAAGTGAACCCATTTAGGGAACACGTAATGGACATGCCGGAGCTGGTTGTGCCAAAAGCCAAGGCACCCTTGCCTAGGCCACCTCCACCTTATCCTCAGAGGCTATCTAAGCAATAAAATGAGAATCAGTTCAAAAAGTTCATTGACATGATGAAGAGCTTATCCATCAATGTGCCTTTGGTGGAGGCTTTGGAGAAAACGCCTGGCTATGCTAAATTCATGAAAGATTTGGTGACAAAGAAAAGATCCATGGACTGTGAAACTATCAAGATGACCTACCAAGTTAGTGCTACAGTATATTCAATGGCTCCAAAGTTGGACGATCCCGGTGCTTTCACTATCCCTTGCACTATTGGAAGTGCAGACTTTGCTAAAGCTCTATATGATTTAGGGGTAAGTATCAACTTGATGCCCTACTCAGTTTTCAAGAATTTGGGTATTGGGCCACCGAGGCCTATTTCCATGAGATTGCAAATGGCGGATAGATCAATGAAGCGACCATTGGGTATTGTTGATGATGTGCTTGTTCGTGTGGACAAATTTATCTTGCCAACTAATTTTGTGATCTTGGATTGTGAGGTAGATTAGGAAGTTTCGATCATATTAGAGAGACATTTCCTTGCTACGGGGAAGGCTCTAGTTGATGTAGAAGCAGGAAACTCATTTTTTGGGTGGGTGATGAAAAGTTGGTCTTTCATGTGTGCAAGTCAATGAAGCAGCCCAATTGTACCGAAGTGTGCTCATTTGTGGATCGTGTTACGGCTATGATAATTGATGATACTAGTGCAATGATCGATGTGGAGGACCCTTTGGAAGCTATATTGTTGAATCTTGATGTCAATGATGATGAAGGCCGAGTAGAGTGCGTGAATACTTTACATGGAATGGGCTCTTATTCTTATGAGCCTAGGAAACTCTCTTTGGATCTTGAAAATAGAAAGACTCCTCCAACAAAGCCTTCAATTGAGGAACCTCCGGTGTTGGAGTTGAAGCCATTGCCTCCACACCTCAGGTATGAATTCTTAGGCTCTATTTCAACTTACCAGTTATTCTTTCCTCTTGTCTTACTAATATGCAGGTAGATGCCACATTGGCAGTGCTCAAAAGTGAAAGACGACAATTGGATGGACTTTAGCTGATATTCGAGGAATAAGCCCCCCATTTTGTATGCATAAGATTATTCTTAAAGATGATGCAAAACCCTCCTTGAAACATCAAAGGAGGTTGAATGAGGCAATGCATGAAGTAGTAAAAAAGGAGGTAATCAAGTGGTTAGATGCCGGGGTTGTGTACCCTATCTCTGACAGCTCATGGACTTTGCCGGTGCAGTGTGTGCCGAAGAAGGGTGGTATGACCGTGGTGACCAATGATAATAATAAACTAATTCCTACATGGATAGCTACCAGATGGAGGGTGTACATGGACTACCGCTTCAGAGGATCGGGAGAAGACTATATTTACTTGTCGATATGGCACCTTTGCCTTTTCTCGGATGACTTTTGGATTGTGTAATGCACCGGTGATATTCCAATGGTGTATGATGGCCATTTTCACTGATATGGTGGAAGATATTTTGGAGGTGTTCATGGATGACTTTACTGTGGCGGATGATTCATTTGATGAGTGTTTGAAATTTTTTGATAGAGTGTTGGCTAGTTGTGAAGACACCAATCTTGTGCTCAATTGGGAAAAATGCCACTTCATGGTTAAAGAGGGCATAGTGTTGGGTCATAAAATTTCAAAGCATGGCATAGAAGTTGATAAGGCCAAAATAGAGGTGATTTCAGGCTTCATCCCCCCACTTCTGTCAAGGGGGTTAAGAGTTTTCTTGGGCACGCGGAGTTCTACCGGAGATTTATAAAGGATTTCTCGAAGGTAGTGAATCCTTTGTGCAAGCTACTAGAAAAGGATCCCAAGTTCGTATTTTATGAGGGATGCATGCAAGCCTTTGAACTTCTCAAGCATAAGTTGACCACTACCCCGATCATTATCGCACCCAATTAGAGCTTGCCTTTCGAGCTCATGTGTGACGCAAGTGATGTTGCGTTTGGGCGAGTTTTCGGTCAAAGAGTTAACAAAATGTTTCATCTGGTGTACTATGCGAGCAAGACAATAAATGAGGCTCAAAGGAACTACACGGTGATTGAGAAAGAGTTGTTGGCTATTGTGCTCGCAATGGAAAAAATTTGGCCGTATCTCATGGGAGCCAAGGTCATAGTGTACACCGGTCATGCAACTCTTAGATATTTGATGACAAAAAAAGACTCCAAAGCTAGGCTGATGCGATGGGTCTTGTTGCTTTAGGAGTTTGATTTGAAAATTGTGGACCGGAAAGGTAGTAAAAACCAAGTGGCGGACTATTTGTCCTGCTTGGGGGAGGAAGGAAGGTTGTCTGATGGCCCAGAGATCAATAATGCATTTCCCGATGAGCAGCTACTTTATGTGTCAATGAGTGATATGCCATGGTTTGCGGATGTTGCTAATTACCTTGTGACTGGCATCATCCCGTATGAGATCTCTTCTAACCAAAAGAAGAAGCTCAAATGGGATAGTTTGGATTTCTATTGGGATGAGCCTACTTGTTCAAGATTTTCACGGATGGTGTGATCCTAAGGTGTGTCCCGGAGGAGGAGAAATTGAGTATCTTAGGGGCTTGTCATTCCTCTCCCTATGGTGGCCATCATGGCGGGGCGAGGACGGCTTCCAAAGTTCTTAGTTGTGGGTTTATTGGCCAACTTTGTATAAAGATGCAAGTGAACTTGTGAAGAGGTGTGACAAATGTCAAAGAGCGGGTGGAATTTCGAAGAAGGATGAGATGCCTCTCAATACCATTCTTGAGGTTGATATTTTTGATGTACGGGGCATTGATTTTATAGGCCCGTTTGTTAGCTCGCGTGGGAACACATACATTCTTGTTTCGGTTGACTATGTTTCAAAATGGGTTAAATACATTCTTGCGTACCGGTAGGTGTCTGGGAAAGCTTGCCATTTACCATTGAGTTAGAGCACAAGGCCATGTGAGCTTTGAGGAAATTGAACCTTTAATGGGATGTAGCAGCAAATCTTCGTGTGGAACAACTTAATGAACTTGATGAATTCTGATTCCATGCCTACTCCAGTTCGTCCTTGTACAAGGACAAGATGAAGTACCTTCATGATAAATATGCTTGGGGAAAGGAGTTCAAAGTTGGTGATTTGGTTCTTTTGTTCCTCTCGGTTACGGTTGTTTTTGGGAAAGCTTAAGTCAAAATGGAATGGACCGTTTGAAGTGGTGTTCGTAACTCCGTTTGGTGCACTTGATTTGAAGAACAAAAATGGGGAGGTTTTCAGAGTCAATAGGCATAGGGTCTAGAATTACTTGGGCAAGATTATGATAGCCACGTGGTGGCACTCCTCCATCTAAAAAGATTTGATGGTAACCTGCATCGTGCCACGATGCTAAATCAGGCGCTTCTTGGAAGGCAACCCATGTGTTTTTCTTTTTATTTTTATTTGATTTTCATTATAGTATAGGATTTATTTTTTGGACTGATTGGTTGTGAGATGCTGCAGGATTGTGGTGATGCAGTGTAGGAGAAAGTGGATAAAAAACAATTTCTATTCAAGTCCCTGAAGTTTGCAATGCAGACCGCATTACATTTCGTGCGGCCGCAAAGAACATAGTGCGGGGGCACTAAATTAGTGCGGACTGCACTGACGATGGAAGTAAAAACCAACTCTATGAAGTTTGCCACCGTGACCGTATTAAATTTTGTGCGGTCCGCGGTGGACCACTGTGGCCGTGGAGCATTTTGTGCGGACCGCAGTGGTTGCCTTCTCAAGCTTGTATAATTCTGCACACTGCATTTTGTGCACTCCGTGGTGAGTAGGTAAGCTGGGCCTCAGGAATTTTTCTATAAATAGGACCTGAGGCCCTCCTTTTAAACTTTTTGAACTTTTCACCCTCAGAGACACATAAGCACTGTTCATCTCTCTAAATTGCTTGTAATTAACTCCTAAGCCTCGTCTATCTTTAGTACTTCTCACTTCTGGTACTCCACCTCTCTTACAGCTTCATTATCCGGATAGGGTGCAGTAGGAGAAGAAGAGGCAGTAGGAGAAGAAGGGGATGGAGTAGAAGGGGGTGAACCTCAGGTGGTCGGAGTAGCGAGAACTAGAAACCTGGAGGTGTGGCAGGACCATTTTGTGAGTGAGGTGGCATATCATAAATTCAAAGACTGGTGGCTATGAGGAAATTGATTATAGAGCGAAGTTTTGTGGATAGAGACATCTTGCCTCACAACCCCAATGTGTGAAGACAGTTTAGAGAGTGAGTGGGCTAGGAGTACTTCTTAAGCAACTGTGTGGATGCAAATGAGAACCTAGTCAAGGAATTCTACACTAATGCTACCCATATTAAGAAGGGTACCAAAGTGACCAAGGTGAGGAATTTGAAAGTACTATTTGATAGTAAAGCAATAAATGACTACTTGGGCTTTAATGAGGAGGATGAATCACTGTATCTAGAGAATATGGTATTAGGTGAGGAGGCCCGTCCTTGGTTGGCACAATACTTGGCAATCTCAGGTACGACCCTCGATTGGCTGAATGGGGGGTGAAGATCTTAAGGAGAAGTTTGAATTTCAAGGCAAGGGGGTGGGAGACATTCGTGTGTAGCAGACTAGACCCCAATACTCACGACAACTCACTCCCTCTTCATCGGGCTGTATTAGTAGCATCAATTATGGTGGGGTACCTCATTAACGTCAGGAATGTGATGTCTCGGGTTATTACACAGGTAGTGAGTGAAGAAGACAGAAACTACCCCTTTTCCGGCTTCATAACCATGTACCTAAAGGACTTAAATGTAGAGAAGCACAAATTTGTTGCCAAAGTACAAGAAAAGGCACCGTTCTCATGGTACAGCATGCAGGGTGATGACAACCCTAAAGGCAAGAACTACAAGGTAAAAGCCACTGCTTCAACTGGCCAGTCTGAAGAGCTAGTAGTGGTAGTGGCTCCTACTCAGCCTTCTTCCACCTCAACGGACATGCCCCCAGGTCCATCCACTTCGGCAGTTCCAGATATACCCTCCACTCCTGCCTACCCATTGACTACCCACTGTCTAAGCCAGGCGCTTCTCAGCATCAACAACTGGATGCAGATAATTTCCTCTGAGTTCTATGTCTTTACTACTACAGTGGCATCCCAATCAGCACCTCTTCCTCCACAGGTCCCACAGTCCATTGAGGACACTCTCAAGGAGCTTCTGGAAAACCAGAAAAAGCTCCTAGAAAACCAAAAATTGATCTCCGGGGCCATTGATTAACATGGCAAAGCTCTCAAGGAGCTTGCAAAGGAGGCAAAGAAGATGAGAAAAACTCGGGCTTCAAAGGAGCCGGTGAAAGAGCTCAGGGCAGAGGTTGACAGGCTTGAGGCGGATCATCTACCTTTGGATTTGTTATTGCATGAATCAGCACCAGCAACCCAGCCCCAGCAAGAGTATGAGTTAGAGAGGACTCCCAAGAGGCGGAGGGTGATTCCCTGTGAAGATGATGCAGTCATACAATTGGAGGATCTGCAGGGAGATTCCTCCAGCCAGCCCCAGAAGGTAGCCCAGGCACAGGTCCCAGCAGAGCCACAGTCCACAAGGATCCAGCCACAAGTTCCCGAGCAAACAGAGGACCCAGAGACTCAGATTCAGGATCCGATCTGGATAGTGAACCCATAGGGAGTTTCTTTTTCCTCCCTTCTCTTTTCTACTTATTTTTGTTAGTTGGCATTGAGGCCAATGCTAGTGGTCATCTTTTCAGGGGGTAGCCCTACTTAGATTTGGATGATTGTACATATGATGATATTTTATGCTTTATATCTCTTTTTTTATCTTTGGTATGTATATCACTTTAGCATTTCATTGCACTTTTCGTGCTTTTTACTTTGGGTCTGTATATAAAGTTATCTTCTTATGTATATATTTATTTTCCATATTGTATATTTGTCTAAATCCTCTTTTATACATATTCATTTTGCTTTCAACATTTTTCATTTTTTTAGCTTCTTGTTTTATGCTTGTAGCTTCTTGTTTTGACTTTTTGCAATAAGCATTTGGTTTTCTTAATTCCATGGTTCTTTCCAAAGGTGAAATTTGTGTGAACCGGGTGGCTCTTCCCGATGAGGGATGTCATGACAACCTTCTTAAGGGTTTGAGTCTATTTTTCTCTTTGATTTTTAGTAGTTAGTTGGTAAGGGTGCCTCAAGCAAAGCTTCACTTGGTCCTAACACATTTGTCTTTGATCCCATGGTCAAAAACAAATTGTTGTGTGTAGGATGGTGAAAGTTGTGGCCTTGAGACTCTTGTGATGGCTGATAATAATCAAGTGGTTTTTCGGAACCATTATGTGCTCAAATATTATTTAAAGTTGTTGTGGGCCCCCAACTCTGTATCTTTAGCAATCCAAAGCTTGTGTGGTGAGAATTTGAATTGTAAGTCCAAGTCCCGAGCCATTGGTCTAGAACTTGCCCTGAATGTTTGTCTAGGCGAAATCCTAAGTGAAATTTGACTTGAGATGTGATTATAGGCTCTCCTTGATCCAAATGATAGCTTTAACACTTCCATAGCCTACCAATGATAAAATCCCTAGTCAACCCTTTTGAGCCTTAAACCTTTTTTTCCTTCAAGAACCACGATACCAGCCTTTACCCATTCTAAAGATAGCCTCTCTTGGCACCCGATCTTTCTTTAGCACATGGAAAAAGTATAAGCTTGTGGGGAGAGATGAGGATTGCAACAAAGTGGTAAAAAGGCACAAAATGAAGAAATGGAAAGGCAATGAAAAAAAAAGAAAAGCAAAAACTACAAAAAGAATGTTCGAAGTAGAAATGAATAAAGGGATTCAATAAAAGCAAAGAATGAAAGGTGTGGAAAGTTGAGAAAGGAGAAAATATTTGAAATGAACAAGAAAGAGTGACAGTGTGTCTCTCTAACCCCTTATAAAGAAGTAAAATGACTTAAAAAGTCAAGTGAATATGTGCCAAAATAAGGAACAAGAAGTGCTAAAGGGAAGATGGAAACTACTTAGACCAAACATTTCCTATCCTGAACCAAAAGCCTTCACTATGTCTCCACGAAAGCCCTATATGATCTTTAGTTGAATGAAGCTTACATTAGTGGTGACTCACATAAGGGGCAACATATGGTACTTAGAGCCGGACTTGTGACTTTTTCTTGAGAGAGATGAGTGTATTTCCATTAACCTCATTCTGAGTGCTAATATCTTAAAGGTGAGATTTGCTTAGTGAGAGTCGAGGATGTATGAGTTTGGGTTCCACAATGGCCAAAATAATAGAATGAGTTTCTTTGATGTGTTGAGTCAACTCTTGATGCTCCTGTGTCATACTAAATCCATGATGTTTAAAAGAGTGAATATTGTTAATAACTCATTTGAATTGAGGACAATTGTTAGTCCTAATTTACGTTTGATAAGGTCACTTTAGGTCGGCTGAATTTTTCTTGGATTAACTCTTAAATGGTGGGTCTTATTTTGTTTGCTCAAGGACAAGCAAAAGCTTAAGTTTGGGGGAGTTGATATCTAGGGATTATGATGCATTTTACACTCCTTCTTGCTTAAGTTTGATTAGAAATGTGTAACAAAATAGTCCCATAGGCTCACAAGTTGTGCTTGATTGCAGGTTTGATCATCAAGGTGACAAGGTGTCAAAAACTAGCTCAAAAAGGAGTGAAACTTGCACAAGTACTAAGACAATACCAAACTCGATCAAACAGGGCCATTGGGCCACACACCATTCTGTGTGGTCCACAAGGAAGAGGTTCAGAGAGTACTCATCTCAGGTAGAAAAGTATTGCGGTCGCACTCCATTATGTGCGGTCCGCAATAAAGAGATTCAGAGAATGCTCAATTCTAGGCAGCCAAGTGATGCAACCGTACTCGATTATGTACGGTCCGCATTGAGTTCATTACGGCCGCACTCGATCTGTGTGGTCTGGAGAACTCAACTTTATAGAGCTATCAAATGGGAGGATTATTGCCAATGCGGTCCGCGGTCCATTTTGTGCGGACCACAACGGAGCCACCACGGCCGTGGTGCATTTTGTGTGGCCCGCGGTGGCCATGCTCAGAGAGCAGGATTTTTCGGCTAAGAGCCTTAGTGTGGCTGCACTCGATTTTTCGCGGTCCGAACTAGCCCCGCAGGGGTATTTTTGTCCATAATTTTTGGCCTAGTATAAATAGTTTCTTTTCCCATATTTAGGTCATCATTTAGATTTTACAGCTGAGCTGCGCTCGTGAATAGGGTTTTCTTGCCATTTGGAGTAATTTTACAATAGTTTTACCATTGAATCTTCAAGTTTTAATTAGTAATTTAATTTTATGAGTTTATCTTCATCAATTTCTTATCTTCATCTACAATTACGAGTAGCTAGACCCATTAGTTAGTGTTGTGGCTCAACCATAGTGTGGGTAATTGATGGATCTTGTGTTTTGATGCTTGATTGTCTATGGGTGTTTGGTATTTAGGCTAATTTAGGGTTTCAATGTTGAATTAGTGATTGCAAATAATAGTTTATGACTACTAGACTTTGGCTCTTCTTGAGAAAGAGAGCCTAAGCCCATGAAATTGGTCCAACAAGGAATTGGGGCGTATTCAAGAGATTGATAGCCCTAATTAAATGGTTAAACCTAGAGATAGTAATACCCGACTTGGACCTTGATTTTCCTTGCACAAATTTGCATACCCAATTGGTCTTGAGAAAGTCAACTAGGGCAAAATCACTCGAGCTACCGAGAGGTATAGAGCGAAAAGAATCGTGCAATGGTTATATCATACTCTCCAAATATGAAAATCTAGTTTTAGACTCGAGAATCCATCAATTAGCCACCTAGGAGAAAGTCACTACCCTAGTGCCTTTTATCTATTTGAACAATGTGCAATAGTTTAACCGTAGCTTTACTTGGTCTAATTTAGCATTATAGTATTTTAAAATTAGAATTAAATTCAATACAAAACATGTTTAGAAGTGCAATTAGGAACAAATACATAACTCGACTTTAGATAGAAACTCGACTCCAATATCTAGCTCCCTGTGGAAATCGATCCCGGCCTCATCGGGTAAAAGCTACTTCGACCTCTCTTGCTACTCAATAGTAGTACAGGGTTGGCCTCGATCAGACTCTATGTTTGATTTACTGTTGTCTAATCATGTAACTCTCTCTTTTCAAAGTTGTTTTACTGCATGACTCCCTCTTTTACTCCACAAACTATTTCCAGCAAATATCTTTTAATATTGTTTTCCCACTAAAACCTTTAAATTGTGCCAAGCACTCTCACTCTACTCCTAAGTCAATAGGTTCTGCCCCCTCCAGTATGTGTACTGCCATGGTATCATCTTAAGAACCCTCTGAACTCTAGCATACTGAGGTTGGTCCTACCACACTGCACTTACTCAATTTGGTTACCAAGTTTAGGTGTAAGCGCTGCTCGGGATCCTTGAGATTCTTAGGGAACTTTGATGCACCTAGACTATGACATTGTCTATGGAATTTGGGCATTTGAGGCTATTGGAGGCTTTGAAAATCTTGGACTATTTGTAGGCTCCCTATAGAATAACTTCTTATTTCTTATCTACTTATGCCCTTCATTCATATAGTCTGTAATAACTTGTAAACGAATATTGGGGCAACTAGTGAAAAGAGGGGTAGTTATATGTAGAAACCATGCCTATAGGACTTTTCACTTTTGCTATGTTTGCCTTACCATGTTAGAAACCATGCATGTAGGACTTTACATTTTTTGCTATGTTTGCCTTACCATGTTAGAAATCATGCCTATAGTTTTCAAGTGATTCCATAATAAAATTCATGTTTATAAGTCTTAAAATCAACTTCACAAGTAGATGTCATGCATATAGGTTATAATGCAACCTAACTTCTGTTATAACAACTGTTTACATGTGTTTTTCATTCGTCATCACGCCTGCAAGTTTCTAAAATCAGTATTAAGCAACTAGGTATCATGCCTATAGGGAATAATACTAGAAATTCTACCTATAGATCTAAACTAGTTTAATTAAATAAATCAATCTGGTTAACGATTAGCTTATTTCGAAACTCGTTTAATGAATGGTTATTTTCCCTGAAACGAGTTCTTTCAAAACTGCCTTAATCTATCATTAGACAGCATGACTATAGGGATTAAAGAGTTCATTTAAAAACTTGCCTTGTTTCACTATATAAAACATAGTCATCAGTATTTCGTGTATAGGCAAGCCTATAGGGCGTTTTTAAATATTGCAACTCTGAAGCTGTTTTTGTGACTTAATGTTGTTCTGGTATATCGGGGTTCAAGAAAATTAGTAGGCAACTAATAGGGTCATTACTTCTAAGTTTATAAAATAAACTGCATGTCTTTTGTATATTCACTTAGACATCATGCCTTAGGATATTGTTTAACAAAAGGCCCTTATATGTGCTTGAGTCGTGTTGCTTATGTGTATTGTTTGAGGAGGTAAACCTGAGCCTCTAATTGCTCCCTTTTATCTTACGTGCTAAAGTCTTAATTGTTCTTGCCTATCGCCTTAGTATTTTCATCTTTAAAACCTTAGGTGTCTGTCTAGAACTACCTATAGGTAGAGGTCCTAAATCCCTCCAGGACCATGAAGAAGGGACGGGTAACAGCACATAGAGATCGATGGCCAACACTCGCTTTAAATGACCACTAAGGGGATTGGAAGGGTAGATATGGGACATGATGACTATGTGCTAATGTCACGTGCAGCCCTTCATTGAGGAGTGTTTACCGGACATTGTGTGGGATGATCCTATAGGCTAACCAACCTAAGACTCATCCTTTTCACAATTACTTTTGTTTAAACTTTTTTTTCTAATACAACTTGTCCAAAACCTCTCTCTTATTATTGGAGTTGTACAAACGTGCTTTATTTGTAATTATTTATTTGAAGTATTTATTTGGACTAATTCGTAAATATAAGTTCGGCCAGGACCCACTATTTTGGACCAAGAGGGGTGCCTAATACTTTTCCCTCGAGGTCATTTCGAGCCCTTATCCTAGATCTCTGGTAATGCAAACTAGTTAAAGAGTTAATTACTCTAGGTGAACTGACGCACCATAAATCGTTAGGTAGCAACTCTTTAACTACCCAATTTCCAAAAGGAAATGAGTTATTACCCCCAATGAATGTCAAAACCCAGACTCCTCTTCCCGCAGAGGGAAAAAGGGGGCGCGACAGCTACGACTACTCGGCTAGACATGTATGAAACTAGATCTACTATTAATCAAACAATGTATAGAGGCATTATTGGGTCTCTTCTCTATCTCACTGCCAGTAGACCCTATATTGTCTTCAGTATGGGGCTATGTGCAATATTTCACTCAAATCCCAAGGAATCTCATCTGAAGGCTGCCAAAAGAATTTTGAGATATATTAAAGGAACACATGACCTTGTTCTGTATTACCTCTCAGCTGACAATTTCAATCTTATTGGGTATGTTGTTGCTGACTATGCAGGCTATCTTGTGGACAGGAAAAGTATTTCTGGAATGGATCACTTCCTAGGATCATGTCTCATCTCTTGGGGAACAAGGAAGCAAAACTCAGTGGCTCTTTCAACAGTTGAAGCAGAATATGGAGCTGCAGCCTCCAGTTGTGGTTAACTCCTATGGATTAAGCAGCAACTAGAGGATTTTGGTGTATTTACTAATTGTGTGCCTTTTCTATGTGATAATACCAGTGCACTCAACATGGCCAAGAATCTAGTTCAACACAAAAGAACCAAGCACATTGATGTAAGACATCATTTTCTGAGGGACAATATGGAGAAAGGGCTGATCTGTATGAAGTTCGGCAGTACAGGAGACCAAATTGTAGATATCTTCACCAAAGCATTGAGTAGGGAACATATTCAAAGAAACAAGGTAAAGCTAGGGCTATTGAAGCCTAATTGCGAACTTGATTCCCCATCATTTGGCTGTGAAAATACCTTCAGGTAAAATTAGCTAAAGTGTTTCTGGCCAAGTCTAACTCACTTCAATACCATTGCAGGTAAACACACATGATGATTATAGAAGATGTAGATGCATTGCATGGGTGATAGAAGAGGATTGAAATTTTTAGTGACAGGTCAAGGACCTAGTTCTTGTACCAAAGGTTAGTAGGTCTGTGCATTCTTTAATACACGTCTTGAAAAGGTACAAATATCAATTGCCATGTCATCCACCTCTTCAGACTTTACTGTCACTTCTTTTCACTTCAAACCGCTCCATCTCCCTATGAAATGTTGCAACTCTCCAAGCACAATCGTCGTTTCAGGACCGGTCCCGTCTCTTTCTTCATAATTATACTCTCTCATTAAAAACCCTCTCCTTTCTTGACATACTATAGTCCTACATTAGAACTTCTCCAAAGAATTTTCTCTCTATCTCTTAAATGGCTGACACAAACTCCAAAATTCCTACCTCAATCGTCACTAACACTGAAAAACCCGCTGAGTTCTCTATCCCCGATGAGTCTTCTGTAACTATCCCTGTCCTCATCACTGAAATCACCCCTACCCTAGATTTCTCCTTACCCTCCTGTTCTAAGGCGACTATCCTAGAAACCTCTAGAGTTGTTGATCCTTCTTCTCTATCTTCTGAGATTCCTATTGATCAAGGGAAAAGTGGAGAACATGGTAAAAGTCATGAGGTCACAGAGGTTTCCACCATTGTTGCTTCAGATTCGGTGGTGGCCATGGAGCCTATTGAGGCTAAAAATATCGCGACCATTTTTGTGGTATCTGCTGATGGAGTCTTACATGAGATAATTTTTTGTGCTTCCATGTCTTAGAGGAACGAGACACAGGGTCTTGGGGGAGAAGGAGCCATGGTGGTTGTTGAAGGATCTGCACCAGTAGAAACTACTAGGCCCTCTTGTGAGGAACCTGACCCCTCTCTGGAGGAAAAAGGTCAGGGAACTCACTCCTAGGCTAGTTCTGCTCTTGCATCTTCTCCTCTATTTGTTGTTGAGCTCTTAGACATTCTAGTCCCTGAGATAAGGCCTAGTATTGAGGAGGATCAATATAACATTCCTCTTTATGCATTTATAGTTAAGCGAAAGGTAGTGATCACTCCTGAGTCTTCTACTAAGCGACCTACTACTAGGTTTCAAGCCAAGGTAGCTTATGACTCTGCCCTTCAAAAGAGCAGAAAGAGCAGTAAGAAGAAAAAGATGAGACTAGTGAAAGACAATAAAATAGTATGTGATAAGGGTGTCCTTGTGGTGGAAGTTGAGGAGGAAACAACATAGGAACCTAGTTCCTTAGTGAGAAGGTCCTAGAAGAAGAAGAAGTCTGCTGCAATAGAGAATGTTATAACCCCCAGTTCAAAATTGAAAGATGTTGTGAGTGAACCCTCAGTTTTTTATGAGGATGTGTTGGTCAAGTCTAAGGGAAAAGCAAAATTAAGTGGTGTGAAGTGTGGCAAGATAAAGTTGGAACCTGTTAAGGCACTTGTTTCTACAAAAAGGATGAGAAGTAAAACTAATTCTGCTTTTGAACGAAGAAGGCACCAAAAGGTTCTGCTGGGTCGCACCTTTGACCCAGCAATTTCTGATATGGCTGGTATGAGACAAGTCCTTGCAATGGTTGAGTTTTAACGGTGGGGCATCTATTCCAAATGGATGCACCCAAATTAAAGTGTATGAGGATGAGGTTCAAAGCTTTTATGCCAGCCTCTTTCCTGTTGCTACCGACCACATTTGTTCCTTGGCGAATGAGGTGGACATTGTGTTTGATGTGAGTATGCTTGGGGATATTCTTAAAGTACCTACAGTTAGTGTGTCTAGTATTAAAGATGCGTGTGGGTCTAACTTCCAAAATGTTGTAGTAATGAATAATGCGAACCAAAAGGGGGACCAGGTTCACAAGAAGGAATTACTCCATGTTTATCAGTTGCTCTTCGAGTTGGTGAACAAACTTCTGTTACCCCGTGCTGAGACGAGGTCCATGACTTCCAAGTCTGACTTGTTTCTAATGGAGCAACTGGATGGCTTTAACCCTGTGAACTTGTCTACTATTATGATTGAACATATGCAGAAGGTAGCAACCTTCAAAAATGGCAATCATGGTCTTCCATGGGTTTCTGCTTACGCAAGTTTTTATGTTTTTCAAGGTGCCACTGGGGCAAGGCGAGGTAGGAACCAAGAAACAGACCTTCTCTCAACAACTTTGGAAGAATGTTAGTGCATCGAGAAGAACAGTGCAACCGAGCAGATTCGAAGGTTGAAGGCTAGGAATGCTACCCTAAAAGGTCAGCAGGCCCAAGGAGCCCCAGAGTCAAATGAGGAAGTGGTTTATTTGACAAAAGAAAATGTTGATCTCAGGACATAAGTGGAGAACCTGAAAGCAGAATTGCTCAATGAGCAAAAGTCAATCAATGCCCGAATAGACCTATTTCTCCAAACTCTTGCTGCAACTTCCAAGCCCTCTACTCCTAGTGCTCCCTAAGCAACCCTTTCAGTGACTAGTTTCTGGATTGTCTATTTATTTTTGTTTTTATGACTTGGCAGATGTTTTTGTTTCCTTTGTTTTGATGTGGATGGGATGTATCAGTACTACTCCTGATTTCAACAGTCCAATTTTGCTTTTGCTTTATAAGCAAAGCCATATGTTTCATATATAAAAACTATCCTCTTTTATTATCTCAATGCTTGTATTCTCTATTTCTCTTCTCTATCATGTTGTGTGCACATATATGGCATGAGTTATCTAGGTTATACTTCTTTATGATATTTGCCTGCTTGTGTATTTCTAATGATGCTAAAATGGGGAAGTATAATTGAAACATGGATCTGATTAAGGGAAAGCATAAACTCAGGGGGAACTTGTGAAGTTCCTGTTACTTCATCTGGTTATTTTTACTCTAAATACATGTTATCAATGTCTAAGTTTATCATCATCAAAAAAAGGAAAATTGATGGTTTTTCAATATCTTTGCCTTATGTTTTGATGATCTATCAAACTTACTGTCACGAACTAGATAGGGAATCTGACACACTTGGTACACATTGTTAATGAACGGATTCCATCCAGAACTCTAGCTAATGTGAAATGCTGCAAGTGTAGAAAATTAGGAAACAAGACAAGGACCATATCCCATATGTTTCCCTGGCAACAGTACGAAAGCCAACTGTGCATGGCTGGAAAGTGACTACCACAGAAACAGTGCACACAATGCATCAGTTTTGCAGTCACTTGTCCTTTGACCCACCAAGAGCTTACATCATTCAAGCGATGTCATCAAAGGTTCACTAACAAAAGTATTACAACAAAATATCACTTGAACACTTGAGAATTCACTTCAAGCATTCAACCCTTCTGCAATAGTGAACTTAATTCTCAAGAGCCTGAAGAACGAAGTTAAATGCTACTACATACCAGTTACTAAATATAGTATTTTGTAGTCCTTAGTTGAGTTGTAACTTTGTTATTGCTCTTATTGTAATTCCCAAATTGCTTAGCTAGAAACGTTACTTAGGAACCCCTTTGTAAAACCATAAACCCTTAAAGTGTGTGTCGTGACTAGAATTAGTCATGAGTTGAAGTCTTGTAATATGTGTATTGCAAAGTGGCTTGTAATAGGTGTATTACGAGTTAGTGAGGGATTAAGAGTTTAATTCCTAGATTGCATAGGTTGTAATCTAAAAATTGCTTATAGTGAAGTTGAAATTATACTAGTGTAGGTCGTGGTTTTTTATCCCCTTGAGCAGGGATTTTTCCACATAAAATTCCCTATCTTATTTACTTACTGTTTCATTAGTATACTAAATGGAAACTCATAGAGGACCTGGTACACTATAGTTTGGTGGACTCATATAAACTATCACTATAGTTTTTGTAGCGAAGGGTGTTCGCTTGACCACCCTTGGCATAGTGTGGCTACGCCACTAGTATTAATTAAGTACGATTAAAGGTATGTATTAAATATATATTGCTTGTGAATTGTGATGGCCCGATAGGTCATTCTTAGTTTTAATCCTTATTTTTGTATTTTGAGACCTTGAATAGATCCATTTAACTTTTCTTGATTTGTGAACGCAGTCTGTGTCTTTTTTCAAAAAAAAATTGCGTGAAAAATAAAAAAAATGTGAAATTTTTTCTTAAAACTCCTTTGAGTTGACAACGGTCAATATTTTATATAACGAAATCCTGATCAGTATTTTGGTGGTTCTGGTGGGTCGTTATCGTGATTTGGGACTTGGGCATATGCCCAATATCGAATTCGGAAGTCCCTAACTTGATTTAACATGATTGGTTAAAAACTAGTAATTTGAAAGTTTAAAGAATTCCTAAGCTTGACCGTAGATTGACTGTGTTGCTACCAGGTTTGAATTTCGATTTCGGAACTTGAAATAGGTTTATTTTATTATTTATGACTTGTATGCAAAATTTGGTACAAAAGCAAAGTTTATTTGACATGATTCGGACTTCCGGTTGTTAAATTGAAAGTTCTTATGTTTCTTTGAAAACTTCATTCTTTTTGGTGTCTGATTCATAGTTCTTGGTGTTATTTTGGTATTTTGATCATGCAAACGAGTATACATAATGATATTATACTTGTATGCATGTTTGATTTGGGGCCTGATGGGCTCGGGTGAGTTTCAGACATGTTTCGGATGAGTTTTGCATAGGAAAGGTCTGCTGGTGCAATACCACCACTGGTGTTTTGTTGCAGACATCGCAAATCCGAGGTATGGCTTGCAAATGCGAGCCTCGCTTTTGTGAACAATGATTAATATTTGCGAGCATGAGTTGGGCTGGGTAAACTTCGCATTTACAATAAATTCTTCGCATTTGCGGGCTCTGGACATTTGCAATTGCAATCACTGACTACTGTGTACTGCTTCGCTTTTGCGAAGTGCTGGTCGCATTTGCGAGGGGTCTGGGATCGCATTTGAGACCAAAAAGGTCGCATCTGCGACCTCTCTCTTTTAATCGTAATGTTCACAATTGCGAACAAGAAATCACAATTGCAACATCTGCAACTGACTAAAAGAGGAGGAAAACGGGACTTAGCTCATTTCTCACAGTTTCTCAACCCTAAAAACCCCATAGGCGATTATTTGCAAGAGATTGTCCTCCTCAATTATTTGGTAAGTGATTTGAATCTGTTTCTTTTCAATTACCCATTACATTTCATAAGATTTCAACATCAAATTTAGAATTTTTATGGTAGAAATTAGGAATTTCGGTAGAATTAAATTTTTTTATAAATTTGGGATTTAGACCCTCGAATTAATGCCGAATTTTAAAACTAATTATATAACCGGGCTCGGGGGAGTATGGATAACCGGATTTTTGTCCAAATTTCGATTTTGACCAAGCGAGCCCGGGGGTTGACTTTTGTTGACTTCTTAAAAAATGATCCAAATTGAACCTCCTTCATTTGTGGATAATTTTTAAAGATTAATTTGAATTGTTTGTTCAAAAGGCAATACCGTGGTTGAGTGATAGCTTGAGTTGCAAAGCGAGGTAATATTGGGTCTAACCTTGATTTGAGGGAATTAGGAACCCTTAAACTATATGTTATGTGAATTACGTGTGTAACGTCTTATATGCGAGGTGACGAGTGTATATACACCATCAAAATAATTGTTTCCATGATTTTCCATATTTCATTAATTATCTTATTCCATTTCTTAACTGTTACATGCTTTAATTGTTCTCTATGTTGTAACTTGTCATAGGGGTGGGCATAAAATCCGAAACTGAATTCCGAACCGAATCGAACTGAATTAATTTGATATTTTGGTTTCTATTTTTCAGTATTTCAATTGATTTTGGACAGAAATTTTGGTATTTTTATAATTTGGTATGATATACGGTATTGAGCTATTTATATTTCGGTATACTGAAATACCGAAATAGTTCAATGAGGTGAGATCAATATTTCGGTGTCCCTGTCATTGTTAGTTCTGATTGGTTTTGTTTATAACTTGAGTTGCTGGCTAATCCATGAAACAAATTATAGTGTGTCCATGAATTATTGGATATAAGAAGTTAAAAATAGGTGGAATAGGCAGATGACTTTTTGAAGCACATTTGCTTTTGAAGAATTCTTATGTCTGTTTGTATGCATGCAGTGAAGCTGGTTTAAATTATTTTTATTGTCCGATATGTCACCGTCTGTATATATATTGAAGTGGTTTTAGTGAATGTACAGAAGTCGATGATTTTTATGGAGGTAAGCTGTCGTGTCTCTTGCATTATACAACTTTCGTTTGCTTTTAGTCCTCACTTTTGGTTTGGATAATTTCCATTTCATACCAAATAGGGTTCTGGTTGCCCGTGATTTCTATTTAAATCATGGAAGCTTTATGGGGCAATATAATACTTCTCATGTTTGTGTAATACTACCCCGTGTATAAAGAAAATGGAAGTTATAAATCACTCTATCTGTGGTCTCGGAGAAATTTGAACCCATTTTTCAACTCTCATCTCAAAAATTGGACCAGTAAACTAATCATCAACATTTAATATGAGGTGAAATCATTTAATGGAACCATTTTGCTAGCATAAACGAACTAAATTTATCGTTGGTGGAATCTCAAACAGCATGGATTACATTAGCTAATGGAGTGGGGGAGATAGTGAAGATTTGGTTTAAACCAAAACTGTACCTAACAAAAATAAGAAATACCAAATCGAATACTGAAATACCGAATCGAAATTCATATATACCGAACCGAAATATCGAATGTCCACCCTGCTTGTTACTTGTCATTTATTTAATCTTGCATTGAAATATTTGTTTCTTCTATGATTCCATGATTAACTTCTACTTGCCTTAATTGTCTTACTTGTACACTTTAACTGTCATATATTTGGCTTGTCTTGTTGCTTGTATTAATTGTAGCACTCTTTGATTTAGTACGGGGTTCCTTTGTTGCTTTGCTTTCATATTCTGTAATAGAGATTCTTGTGAATTGAATTGTTGGATTGATTATTTTTATTGGATTTGCTTGTGGAACGGGTTGCACGCCGCTATGGTTGGGATATAGTGGAATAAGGGAGGATTTGATATTGATGGGGTAGGATCGAGTTGTACGCCGCAACAAATTTTATATATGATTATAATATTGATATGGTGGAATTAGGGAGGATTTGATATTGATACGATGGGATCGATTTGCATGCCGCAACGGATTTTATATGTTATTCTTGATATTATACGGTGGAATAATGGAGGACTGTGTTTGTACGGTGGGATCGGATTGTATGCCGCAACGAATTTTCTGCGTGTTGTACTTATTGTTGCATTATGTTAGCTTTCAGTATCTTCATATGAGAAGTGATATTTTTGGATTCACTGATTTTGAGGATTGGGTTTGTTTTCATTACTTTACTGCTTAGCCATCATTTTCTGTTTTTCTTTCCTATTATTATTTTATACCGCGAACAGGTTATTATAATTGATCCGCTTTAGCCTCGTCACTACTTCGTCGAGGTTAGGCTTGACATTTACAGAGTATATGAGGTCGGTTGTACTTATACTACACTTTAACTTCTTGTTCAGATTTTGGAATTGGTCCTAGCGGCGGTCAGTACATTGCTCGGATTGATTACTTGACGGAGACTTGATATAAATCTGCACGGCATTCGCAGCCCTAAAGTCCCCTTCTACCTTATTATAGTTTTTTATTTCACTTCAGAAGGTTATGTTTTCTTTAGGTTTATTATTTGTAGTACTCTAGTAGCCCGTGCACTTGTGACTCCAGTTTCGGAATTGTATCTAGATATCGTTGTTATTTAGTTTACTTGCTCTATTTCAGTTTATTCGTTTTTCATTTAAATTGAATTGTTAAAAATTTCTAATAATTATATCTAACATTGGTTACCTAGTGTTAATTTGTATGGGTCCACCAAATCGTAGAGTATCTGGTCCTCTACAAGGTTCTACTAAGAGTACTTAACAAAACACTATGTAAATGAGGCAGAGAATTTTTACGTGGAAAAATCCCACACAAGGGGATCCAAAAACCACGATCTACACCTGTAGGCTTTTAATGTCACTAACTTGTAATCTACCTATTACAAGACACTTTACAATACTTCCTATTGCAAAGGATTTACTTAACTAACTTGTGGTACCTTTACCACAAGCCACTTTGTGACTATCCTAGTTACAAAGGATTTTTCTAACTTGTGATGCTATCACCACAAGCCACTTTGTAACTCCACGATTACAAAGACTTTTTCTTATGACTAAATCTAGTCACAACATAAACTCAAGGAGTTTACAGATTTACAAGAGGATTCCTAACCAAAATGCTTCTAGGAAAGCAGTTTAGGAGATACAGTAAGTACAATAACAAGGTTACAACTCAACTAGGACAACAACAATCTATCTTTTAAGAACTGGTCCGTAGTAGTGTTCAACCTTGTTCTTCAAGGTTGTGAGGATTAATTTCCCTGTTTTTTTCCAAGAGACTTGAATAAGAAACAGAAGCCTTCTAGTAATGTTTTGTATAAAGGTACATCTTGTTCACATCACTTGAAATGACGTGAGTACTTTGTTTGGTTAGAGAATGAGTGGGTGGACAGTGCAGTGCAATGCGGTAGAAGCAGTGTCGTCGGTCACTTCATTTCCAATTGTGTCCAATTGACTTTGTACTGCTATGAGGAAACCACAAGGGCATCAGGTCCTTGTGTTGGTTCCTAGCTCTCTGAAGCTGTAGCAGTTCACCTTGTCACGACCCGAATTTCCCACCATCGGGAGTCGTGATGGTGCCTACTATAGGAGCTAGGCAAGCAAAACATTTAAACTTTTTTGAATAGTAAAACAACAGTAATAACAATAATATACCTGTAAATAAAAGCGGAAGTCTTTTATAGCATAAATAACTGAAAACCTAGAATGCGGAATCTTAACATTTCACTACCCAAGACTGGAGTCGCTATCTCACGAACTACTAATGAATGCTACAAACAAGTTTGAATAGAAAAATACACAATGTCTATCTCGGTACAATGAAAACAAACAGAAGATATATAAAGGGACTCCGGCCTGCGAACGCCAGCTAGGCTACTTCGTAGTCCCTGGACTGAAGTCAGCTCCCACTCGATGCGCTACTGCTGTGGTCCAAATGCTGCTCTGGTACCGTGATCTATGCAAAAAGCACAGAAGTGTAGCATCAGCACAACCGACCCCATGTACTGGTAAGTGCCTGGCCTAACCCCGGTGAAGTAGTGACGAGGCTAGATAGGACTACCAAATCAACCTGTGCAGTTCANTAGGGCACAACAATAATTAACAAAGAACAGAAAATCCAACAGTTGCATGACATCAACCTTCGTGCTTTTACTCTCATCCTCACCCAAGGCAATCAAATAAAATGCACGACATCATCCTTCATGCTTTCCTCACATAACTCTCATTTCATGGCACGGAATGATCCTTTGTGCAAATATAATCATTCAACGGCATGGAATGACCCTTCGTGTATAATATAATCAACAATGGCACGGAATGTCCCTTCGTGCATAATATAATTAACAATGGCACGGAATGTCCCTTCGTGCATAATATAATTAACAATGGCACGGAATGTCCCTTCGTGCATAATATAATCAATAATGGCACGGAATGACCCTTCGTGCAAATAAAATAATCAACAATAGCACGGAATGACCCTTCGTGCATCATCACTCTTCCTCACCCAAACAGCAATCACAACCAAACGGGCGAGGGAAATAAATAATAACAAGAAATGTCCCGGCAAGGGAAGAACACAATTAAACAGCTAAATTCCGGCAAAGGAGCAATAACAACAACCTACACATCCCGGCAAGGGAGATAATCACATCTCTTTTCAATTCTTTCATTTCTTACTCGATAGTATTTTATCGTTTGAGCCAACGCTCCAAAAAATTCACAATTCATCATTAATCCTCAAACTTTTCACATTATGTAGAAAATCATTAATTAGCTTAGAAGAGTCCCAAAGTATACCAAAACAAGTACCAACAAAGACCCACAGTTATTCTAGACACCGGTGTATAGATACTCGTCACCATGCCTATACACCGTACTCGATCATTTAGGAAATAACAATTAATAATATTCTAATCCTATTCCCTCAAGCCAAAGTTAGATCAAACACTTGCCTCAAATGCTCCAAAAATCCACTCAAGCCTCTAGTATAGCTTTACCCCTCGGATTCACCACAAAATCGCTTGAATCTAGTCACAAATTACTTGAATGTATCAACAAATGCTAATTGAATCAACTTGAATGCATGAAAATGAATATCCCAAAGTTTTGCTCAAAAATTTCCAAAACGCCCCCGGGCCCACGTGGTCAAACCCGAGGTTCGAACCAAAACCTGGTTACCCATTCCCTCACGAGTTCATATCTATGATTTGTTTTGAAATCGGACCTCAAATTGAGGTCCAAACCCCAAATTTTAAGAAAACCTAGGTTCTACCCAAAATCCCCATTTTCACCCATGAAAAATCTTGATTTTAAGATGAAAACATGATAAATGATGTTAAGGATTGAAGAAATTAAGTGAAAATCAACTTACAGATGGATTGGAGAAGAAAGTTTTCTTGAAAAATCGCCTATGGAGTGTTTGAGTTGAAAGAATGAAGAAATGAGGCTTAAAAATCATATAAGTATGAAAATTGCAGGGCTGCGGATTTGGGAATTGCGAACCCATTAGACTTGGGAAATGCGAGAAAATAGTCCTCATTTGCGAACCCTGCCCAGATCCCAGTCTTCGCATTTGCGGAGTTTTGTTCGCATTTGCGATGTCCGCATTTGCGAAAAACTCTTCGCTTTTGCGATCCCAGGCGGACCTGGCTAGCTTCGCATTTGCGAAGCAGACTTCGCATTTGCGATACTCGCATTTGCGAGCCAGGCTTCGCAAATGCGAAGCCTGCAGGTCTGAAGCACCTATTGTAGAATCAGCAGCCCAAAGTTTAAGAAAAATAACTTGACACCTATCCAAAACTCACCCGAGCCCCCGAGGCTCCAAACCAAACATGCACACCACGTCAAAAACATCCTACGGACTTACTCGCACGATCAAATCGCCAAAATAACATCAACATCAATGAATCAAGGCTCAAATCACATGATTTTCTTCTAAGTTTCATAAACTTTCAAATTTGGAACTTATAGTCCGAAACACATCAAACGACGTCCGATTTCAACCAAACTTCATAGAAAGCGCTTAACACATATTTAAGACATGTACCGGGCGTCGGAACCAAAATACGAGCCCGATACCATAGTCTTTTAATCAATTTTCATTTCCATTTTCCTTAATAATTTTAGAAAAACAATTTAACAGAAACATTCTTTTACTCGGGTTCTAGACCTCGGATTTCGACTCCGGGCACATGCCCGAGTCCCATATTTTTCTACGGACCCTTCGGGACCATCAAATCACGGATCCGGGTTTGTTTACCAAAAATGTTGACCGAAGTCAACTTTAACCATATTAATATCAAAATTCTTCAAATTTTTCACAAATTTCAACATAAAAACTTCCCGGCTACGCGCCCGGACAGCGCACGCAAATCGAGGCAAATAAAAGTGAGATTTTTAAGGCCTCAAAAGCACGAAACGAATGAGGAAACAGGTGATGACCCCTTGGGTCGTCACACACCTTTAACTAGAATCCGTTAAAGCTTGCAGCAATCCAAGTAGGTCAGGTTCCCTATTTGGTTCTTAACAGTAATTTTGTTAAATCATCAAAACATAAGGCAAGAGTATTTAAGATCTATCAATTTTTCCTTTTTTTGATGATGACAAACTTAGCATTTATAAGCTGGAATTAGTTTTAGAGTATCAGGGAACACAGAGAGCACAGAGAGTTCCCCCTGAGACTATGCCTTATTGTAACAAAGGATTATATGATAGGACCTAGTATCTTAAGAACCAGTTCCCAATATGTTCCCTAATGTGCTTCCCCATAAGTCCTATATTTTTTCCTCTTTTGGCATCGTTAAAAAGAACGATAGTACAAAAAAGTCTAGCTAAGCTAACTTATGCCACATATGTGCACACAAACATAATAGAGAATAGAACAATGAGAGAGAGTATTGGACATAATAAAAAAAGATTTATATTAATAATAATTTAATATACTTCTGCCTTTAGAAAAAGAAGGAGGCAACATTGGAATTGTTAACAGGAGCAGTAGTAGTACATCCCAACCATAAAAATAAAGCACAAAAAACATCCACCAAACATCAACAAAGAAACCAAAAAATATAGAAGAAACATATCCAGAAAACGGGTCACTGAAGGGGTTTTTAGGGGGCACTAGGAGGAAAAGGCTTGGTGGCTGCAGCAAGTGTCTGGAGAATGAGGTCTATTCGGGAGTTTCCCAACTTTTGCTCATTGAGAAGTTCAGCCTTCAGGTTCTCAACTTGCGCCTTGAGATCAACATTTTCCTGTGCCAAACAAACCACTTCATCATTTGACATGGGAACCCCTCGGGCTTGCTGACCTTCCAGGATAGCATTCCTGGCCTTCAACCGACGAATTTCCTCAACTGCAATGTTCTGGGCATTGATGAGCTGAGAAATAGTTGATGTACTTCCTCTCCCCCCCCCCCCAATACTTTTCCACACACTCACACTCTTCCAAGGTTGTTTGTGAGAATGTTTGCTTTTGAGTTCCCACTTTACCTATTCCCAGTGGAATGTTAAAGAATTTGAACACTAGAATAAGCAAGAATCCATAGGGAAGCCCATGATTAACGTCCTTGAAAGTGGAAACCTTCTACATGTGTTTAATCATTATGGCAGGCAAACTCACAGGATTGAAACCGTCCGGTTGCTCCATTTGGAATAGGTCAGACTTGGAAGTCACAAACCTCCTTTCCGCTCAAGGCAACTGTACTTCGTTAACCAACTCAAACAACAGCGGGTAGATAGGGAGTAGTGCTTTCTTATGGATCTGTTCCCCTTTTTGATTAGCATTGTCTTTTACCACTGCATTTCTGAAGTTATATCGACAAACATCTCGTACACTTGACACCCGAACTGTAGGGACTTTCAAAATCTCTCCAAGCAATTGCATATCAAAGACGATGTTTACCCCATTGACCAAAGCACAGACATGGTCAATATCAACTGGAAAGAGACTAGAGAAGAAACTTTGTACCTCCTCCTCATACACTTTAGGTGCATCAATGTGAAAAAGATGCACCCAATGTTGAAACTCGATATTTCTAGAATTTGCGCATTCCAGCCATCTCAGAGATTGTTGGGTCAAACGTACGACCCAGCAGGACTTTTTGATGCCTCAGATGCTCAGAGCCAAGGCTGACTTCACTTCTCATTTTCTTCACAGAACTAGGTTCTTCAGAAGTTTAGACTTGCGTTTCCTAAGCTTTTCTCCACTGATTTTTCATTTTTTACATCCTCATCACTCACTACCTCCTTTATTTTGGACTTAGATATTGACCCATTCTCTATTGAAATAGGCTTTGCCTTTTTCGAGGACCTCCTAACAAGGGAACCAGGTTCCTCAGGAGTTCCTTCTTCCACCTCGACTACAGGGATAGCCTTATCACTTACAGGTACACCATCATTTACCAAATTTCTTCTTTTCTTCATGCTAGTCTTCTTGCTCATTTGGAGAGCAGAGTCATAGGCCACTTTGACTTGAAGCCTGGTAGTAGGTTGTTTGATTTTATACTCAGGGGTAGAGACAACCCTTCGCTTACTTATGAACGCATCAAGGGCCATGTTGTCATGGTCTTCTTCATCACTAGATCACATTTTAGGTGCTTTAATTTCCAGGGGCACAACATCAAATGTAGGAATAGCACTGTCCTGGGGATGAGAGCCCTGAACTGGGTCCTTCGGAGAGGGATCAGGTTCCTCATATGATTGCCCAGTAGTATCTGCTACTGCATCCCCTTCAACAGCCATAATGGCCCCTTCTTCCCCACACTATGTGACTCATTTTTCTTGGAAATAATTTCATGTAATATCCCATTAGTGGATACTAAAAACACAGTTACGACATACTTCTCTTATTCAACCAGTGCTTCAACAACCATGGAATCAACGACAACGATGGAAGAACCCTCTGTGAACTCAGTATTTTGACCTTGTTCTCCACATAGGGTTTGACTGGTGGGAACAACAGATGATTGGGAGAAAAGAACGGTAGTTTCAAGGGTTTTTGAGTTGGGAAGAGATTAGGAAACTGGGGAAGTGTGACTGTAGCAGCGAGTGATAGAGGGTGACAAAGGCTCAGTGAAAATGAGAGGTTCCATATATGGGTCAGAGGTAGTTACAGCAGAGGTAGAGAGATCGGAAGTTTTCTCAACCACTGGAAGAAGTGATGTGACGATCCTTCCCTTTTGGGTGAATATAGAGTAGGTCTTATGGTTAAGAAAAGCATAAGAGAGGGTTTTTAAAAGGAGAGGATGATTATGAAGGGAGAGGAATAGGCACCGATTCTGAAACGGCGGTTGGGCGTGGAGAATTGCGATGTTTTAGAGGGAGATGGAACGTTTTGAACTGAAGGGACGTGACAGCAGGATCTGAAAAGTTGATGACATGGTAGTTGTATTTTGTACCCTTTTTAAGACATGTATCAAAAGGATGTACAGAACTACTAACCTTTAGTACAAGAACTCGATTCTTGATTTTTTTTTAAAGAATCAATCCTCTTTTATCAGTCATGCACTGCATCTACCGCTTATATGCTCATCATGTGTGTTTACCTGAAACAGTATTGAAGTGAGTTAGACAGGGCCAGAAAACACTTTGAGCCAGTTATTGCTTAAGGATACGAGCTAGCTAAAGAGGAATCAGGTTCTTAATCTGGCTTCAATAGTCTCAGCTTTACTCTGTTTCTTTCAAATTTTTTCCTACTTAGTGGTTTGGTGAAAATGTCTAGAATTTGATCTTCTGTGTTGTAAAACTTCATACATATCAACCCTTTCTCCACATTACCTCTCAGAAAATGATGCCTCATATCAATATGTTTTGTCCTTTTATGTTAAATTGGATTCTTGGCCATGTTGAGTGCACTAGTGTTGTCACATAGAAGGGGCATACTCTCAATGAATATCCCAAAATCCTTCGGTTGCTACTTGATCCATAGAAGTTGAGCACGGTATGATGCTGCAGCTACGTATTTAGCTTCAGCTGTTGAAAGAGCCACTGAATTTTGCTTCCTTGTACCCTAAGAGATAAGACATGAACCTAAGAAGTGAGCCATTCTAGAAGTAATTTTTTGTCCACAAGATAACCTGCATAGTCTGTATCAGCATACCCAATCAGATTAAAACTGTCACCTGATGGATAATACAACACTAGGTCCAGTGTTCCTTTGAGATATCTCAGTATTCTTTTGGCAGCCTTCAAGTGAGATTCCTTGGGATTTGATTGAAATCTCGCACACAGCCCCATGCTAAAAACAATATCAAGTAGACTGGCAGCGAGATAGAGGAGAGACCCAATGATGCCTCTATACATAGTTTGATTCACAGGAGATCCAGCTTTATCCATGTCCAGTCGAGTGGCAGTTGCAATGGGAGTGTCTATCACCTTTGATGCTTCCATGTTAAACCTCTTCAAAATTTCCCTGATGTATTTTTGCTGACAAATGGAAGTACCCTTTAGGGACTGTTTTACTTGAAGACCCAAGAAGAAGTTTAGTTCTCCCATCATGCTCATTTTAAATTCAACTCCCATAAGTTCTGCAAATTCTTCACATAGAGTCAGTTGTTGCTCCAAAAATGATATCATCAACATAAACTGGAGCAATGAATAGGTTCCTTCCTTGTTTCTTTAAGAAAAGAGTGTTGTCAATTTTCCCTCTTTTAAAACCATTTTCTAAGAGGAACTTTGACAGTCTTTCATACCAAGCTTGAGAAGCCTACTTTAGCCCATACAGAGCTTTGTCCAGTTTGAACACATATTCAGGGTGCTCATGACATTCAAACCCTGGGGTTTACTTCACATAGACTTCTTCCTTAAGGAGTCCATTCAAAAATACACTCTTTACATCTATTTGGAATAGGGTGAATTCCATATGAGATGCAAAAGCGATTAGAATTCTAATAGTTTGCATGCGAGCCACTGGAGCAAATGTTTCATCATAGTTAATCCCTTCCTCTTGATTGTATCCTTGGACCACTAGCATGGCCTTGTTCCTTCTGGTAATTCCATATTCATCTAGCTTGTTTTAAATACCCACCTGGTTCCTATAATGGTTCGATCCGGGGGTCTAGGTACCAGGTGCCACACATTGTTTTTTCTCAAAACGATGCAGCTCGTCTTGCATGACTATAATCCAATCTGCATCTTTCAAGGATTCCTTGATGTTTTTGGGTTCTATTTGGGAGAGAAAGGCTAAGAAGGCAAGTGAATTTCTGGCTCTTGACCTGGTTTGTACTCTAGAATCTAGAGGAGTGATAATGTTTGTCTATAGGGTGAGAGCTCTGGTGTCTCCAGTTAGATACTTGAGGTTCACTCTGAGAGGAGGAGGGTATGGTTGGCTGATTTTCCTCTATCCTTCTTTCAGGTGCTAGTGGAGTTCCCTGAACTACATCAACCACCCTTTCTTCAGCTTCTGTGGTTGTGATTGAGGTAATTGGTTATGCTGATGATGAGGCAGCATTGTCTTCATTTGGATCCTTTACTTGACTCATCATATCTACCTTTCTGTTTTTCATGTTAATGACTTCACCAGGAACGAGTAAGGGTTCTTCATCTTGATCTTCCTCTCAGCACTCTTCTCAAATGATGGATAAGATTCATCAAATATAACATGGACACTCTCCTCAACCCATTGAGTCCGCTTTTTATATGTCTTGTAAGCGTTGCTTTGAGAGGAGTATCTAAGAAATATTCCTTCGTCACTCTTGGCATCGAATTTACCAAGCTGATCATTTCCATTGTTGAGAATATAGCATTTGCATCCAAGTATTCTTAGATGAGTTAGCTTGGGTTTTCTTCCATTCAATAATTCATACGGAGTCTTATTCAGAAGTGATCTAATCATGCACCTGTTCACAAGTAGCCGACAGTTTGATAGCTTTAGCCCAGAAATATTTTGCAATTCCACAGTCAATCAGCATTGTTCTTCCCATTTCTTCCAGAGTTCTGTTCTTCCTTTCTACTACTCTGTTTTGCTGAGAAGTTCTGGGAGCTGAGAAGTTGTGAGTGATGCCATTTTCATTGCATAATTCATCACACTTGATTGTCAAATTCTGTCTTATGATCTGATCTAATGCATGCAACTCTAGACTCTATCTTCACCTAGATTTTCTTCACAAAGGCCACAGATACTTCAATAGTTTTATCTTTTGTTCTGAGAAACAGAGTCCATGTGAATCTGGAATAGTCATCCATGATTACTAAAATGTATCTCTTTCCTCCTCTACTTTGCACCCTCATAGGTCCACACAGATCCACATGCAGGAGCTCAAGCGGCTTTGAGGTGCTCACATATCTTTTAGACTTAAAGGAGGACTTCACGTGTTTTCCTCTAGCACAGGCATCACAGACTTTTTGAATCTTGAATTGTGACATAGGCAGACCATGGACCAAGTCCTTGTGAATTAGTTTGTTCCGAGGAAAAACTTGCATGGCCAGACTTCTGTTCCATAGTTTAGCATCATCATCAACAGCTTTCAGACAGATCAGATCACCACTCTGTAAAGATTTAAAATCAGCAACATAGATGTTCTTGTATCTTTTGGCCACCAGTATTATTTCACCGGTCACAAGGTCAGTGAGAGTACATATTTTGGACAAGAATTCCACCTTGTTTCCTTTATCACAAATTTGAGAAACACTCAAGAGACTGTACTTAAGCCCATTGACATAGTACATATTTTCAATAGCATGACTGAGTGACTTCCCAATTTTCCAACTCCAAGAATGTACCGCTTTTTGCCATTGCCAAAGGATACACTCCCTCCTTGCAGGGCTTTTAGTGAAAGAAAGTCTGTGGTATTCCCAGTAATGTGTTTCGAACATCCACTATCCATGAACCATTATTCACCGCTTCCTTTCATTGTTCCCTTCACAAGAGATTAGGAGTTAGTTTTAGGAACCTAAACAAGTTTAGGTCCTTTGTAGTAAGCAATAGGATGAATATGAGTTCTCTTAGTCCATGCAGGTAATGTGTGTTTTTTGTGAGTGAAACCTGGTCCTTCTTTTGTGGTCACGGTTTCAGCAGCCACTTTGTCTTTCTAAACTGATTGATTCTTGGCCTGGACACCTTCCTTGAAGCACCCAATGTTCCCACATTGGGTACAAGGCCAGTTATCAGAGACAGTGCCGCTCTTACTCTAAGGGTTGTGAGGAGTTTTCTCCCTTTGGAACCCTGCTCCCTGCCTTTTTTCACTATCATTAGTAAGCAAGGCAGCACTAGCTTCTGAGGACCAGATCCACTTTAGAGACCTTTCAAGATCATTCATTACTTTTTCTAGATTGGTTTAGAGGAGCTCGTTTTTCTCAATTTCAGCATACATCCTACATCTCATAGCTTTCACCTCATCTTCAAGCCTAAGGTATTCCTCACTTGCTATCTCTTTTCCTCTTTCAGAACTTTCAGGTTTTGACTTAGTCCATGGTTTTACTATTGCTTCCCTTTTGTCTGCAATTTCTGCCAACATATCACTCTTTTCTTTTCTAAGGATTTCAATGGTTTTCTTATGCTCATAACTGCAACCATTAAGTCTTCTCTAGTATGTTCAGATTCTTCTAGTTCTAAGATGAAGAAATCCCTATCCTCCGCAAGACTACAAAAGGTAGTGATTAAAACATCAGTTAAACACATGAGTTTTTTTGGAGAATAGGATTTCAGATTTCTCTGAACATCTCTGAAGTTTACCTCTTTGTTGCCATTCTCTTCATCATCATCTGATTGAGCCATCGAAGAAAAATTTGAGTCATATCCAATCTCCTCGTCTTCAACTACCATTATGGAACTATCACTAGTATTAGGTTTATCTTGTTTTACTTGTGTAGTTCCCTTATGAGCTATTTGCAAAGCCTCCCATATTTTCTTTGCAGTGTCGTAGGTAGAGATTTTATGGTATTCTTTAGGTTCCATTCCACATACTAAAATTTTCTTGGTACGAAAATTCCTCTCCACAGCTTTCTTGTCTGCTTCAGTGTATTCTTTGCTAGTTTTTTCCATTGAAAATGGAAATTCATCTAGTACCTTGATTGAAACATAAGGACCATCGCAAATGATATCCCATAGCTCACAATCCTCAGTCATGATGAAATCATGCATTCTAGCTTTCCACCACCAATAGCATTTTCCATCAAACTTGGGAGGTTGGTATACGGATTGAGCTTCTTCAAAATTTAGTGTAGCCGCCATGAGGATCCTTCCTAGGAGTTAGGCTGATAGGAGGAACCTGCTCTGATACCAATTGTTAATTTGTATGGGTCCACCAAATCGTAGAGTACCTGGTCCTCTACAAGGTTCTACTAAGAGTACTTAATAAATAGTATGTAAATGAGGCAGAGTATTTTTACGTGAAAAATCCCACACAAGGGGATCAAAAAATCATGACCTACACCTGTAGGCTTTTAACTTCACTAACTTGTAATCTACCTATTACAAGCCACCTTACAATACTTCCTATTGCAAAGGATTTACTCAACTAACTTGTGGTACCTTTACCACAAGCCACTTTGTGACAATCCTAGTTACAAAGACTTTTTCTAACTTGTGATGCTATCACCACAAGCTACTTTGTAACTCTACGATTACAAAGACTTTTCCTTATGACTAAATTTAGTCACAACATAAACTCAAGGAGTTTACAGATTTACAAGAGGATTCCTAATGAAAATGCTTCTAGGTAAGCAGTTTAGGAGATACAGTAAGTACAATAACAAGGTTACAACTAAACTAGGACAACAACAATCTATCTTTTAGGAACTGGTTCGCAGTAGTGTTCAACCTTGTTCTTCAAGCTTGTGAGGATTGATTTCCCTATTTTTTGCAAGAGACTTGAATAAGAAACAGAATCCTTTCATGTTTTATATAAAGGTACATCTTGATCACATCATTTGAAATGATGTAAGTGCTTTGTTTAGTTAGAGAATGAGTGGGCAAATAGTTCAGTGAAGTGCGGAAAAAATAGTGCAGTCAGTCACTTCATTTCCAGCTGTGTCCAATCGACTTTGTACTGCTATGAGGAAACCACAAGAACATTAGGTCTTTATGTTGGTTCCTAGCTCTCTGAAGCCATAGCAATTCACTTTTAGCTGGAATCCGTTAAAGCTTGCAGCAATCCAAGTAGGTCAGGTTCCCAATCTGGTTCTTAACAATAAGTTTGTTAGATCATCAAAATATAAGGCAAGAGTATTTAAGATCTATCAATTTCCCCCTTTTTGATGATGATAAATTTAGCATTTATAAGGTGGAATTAGTTTTAAAGAATCAGGGAACACAGAAAGCACAGAGAATTCCCCCTGAGGCTATGCCTTATCGTAACAAAGGATTACATGATAGGACTTAGTATCTTAAGAACCAGTTCCCCAATATGTTCCCCAATGTGCTTCCTCCTAGGTCCTATATTTTTTTCCCCCTTTTGGCATCATTAAAAAGAACGATAGCACAGAAAAGTCTAGCTAAGCTAACTTATACCACATATGTGCACACAAACATGATAGAGAATAGAACACACACAAAGAGAGAGAGAGTACTGGACATAAAAAAAAAGATTTATATTAATAATGATTTAATATGCTCGGCCTTTTGAAAAAAGAGGAGGCAACATTGGACTTGTTAACAGGAACAGTAGTAGCACATTCCAACTGTTGGCCCAAGTAAAGGATAGTTTTGAAGACTAACAAAGGAACTCAGGATGAACCAGGTCCATCACTCAGGTGCAAAAAAACGGGCAGATTCGAGCATGTCGGTTGCACGTGAAAGAGATAAGCTTAACTTGGTGTATTTAATATCTCCTGATCGAAAAGGTTGCATAATTGATAAGGAGAAGGAGTCCTTAATCAAAGAGAACACAATTTAAGATAGGGAAGGAGTTAGAAGTTGAAATCAACTAGAACTCTTCCACCAAGGAAGAGTTGCATCAGAACTCTAGTTATTTCTTCATCCACTAACTCTATAAATTGCAGGATGTTCTCACATTATATGTGTTGCACAAAAACGCAAAATTTAATCGTGAATTGAGAGCAAAATAGCAAGGCTTTTTGCAAGCAGTTCGTGTGTGATTGAAGTGTGCAAACCTGAAGCTACATGAACCAAATTGAAGGACCAGCTCCATAAAGAGTTTTATGTGTTTTCATATTGTACCTTTCAGCTTTATCTACAAGCAATTGTAATAGGTATTTTGAGTGTTCAAGTTAGAGTTAACTTGAAGTTTGCCGCAACAGTTGGAGGTTGGTTGCTACAATGGGATTAGAGGTAATCCTTAGGTTTACCAAGAGTTTTGTAAATGCTATTTTGGCTCAGTGATTTAGTGAAGTGTTGGGGAAAATCCTACTGAGTAGTAGGCCTTGAATTTTTTAGCTTTTGAGCCGAGTGTTTTCCACATAAAATATCTGTGTTTTTTATTTTCTATATTTATTATTTTCCAATGGTAGTAGTTGGGACACTTAGAAGAACTAGGTCCTTCCAGAAGCAGTTTAAGCAAAAAATTACACAAATCAACCCCCCCCCCCCCCCCCCCCCANCCTTGAAGAGGCTAACACCTTAGGAAAAGATCAAGATGAGTGAACCGCCTGAAATTGGGAAGGGCAATCCACTGATAGGCCTCCACTCTTTAATGGCCATTACTACTTTTGGTGGAAAAATAGGATGAGAGATCACATCATCGGAGAAGACTATCAGCTATGGGACATTGTCACTGATGGTCCCCTTGCTACCATAAAGAAGAATGTTGAAGGAGTAGATGTGCCAAAAACAAGAGCTGACTGTAATGCTGAGGACTTGAGGAAGTGGGAAAAGAATGCAAAGGCCAAGAAATGGCTTGTGTGTGGACTTGGTCCAGATGATTATAGTAGAATTCAAAGTTGTACGACTGCTTAGGAAATCTGAGTCACTTTGCAAGTGGCTCATGAAGGAACACCTCAAGTGAAGAGGTCCAGAGGAACACTATTGTATTCTCAATATGAGAATTTCACCATGAAGGAAGGGGAAACCATCCAAGAGATGTATACAAGGTTCATCATACTGACAAATAAACTTAATTCTCTTGGAAGGGTTATTCTTGAAGAAGACAAAGTTGAGAAGATTTTTACAAGGGTACTGCCAATCTCTTGGCAAAGCAAAATTATAGCTATTCAGGAATCAAAGAACATTGCCACTCTTAAGTTGGATGAGCTAATTGGTAATCTCACTGCCTATGAACTTAGAAGGAAAACCATGAAGATGGATATAACCAACAAGGAAAAGAGCATGGCATTCAGAATCACTGAAGGTGCTGATCTAGAGGAGGGTAAAATGACCATGATCACAAAGGATTTCAAGAAGTACCTAATGAGAGGAAATGGTCCTACAAGAAGTGGAAGCTACATCAAACCAAGGGTTCCTGAAAAACAAACCAATAAGGGGTGTTACAAGTGTGGGAAGGCTGATCACCACATCAAAAACTGCCCTTAATAGGAAATTGAATGGAAGAAGGAAAGAGCTGAAAGAAGGAACAGGTTCATCCCAAGAAGAACAAAGGATCAACAAAGGCTATGGTTGCTGCTTGGGGTGAAAGCTCAGATGATGACTAAGAAGACGAAGATGGAGATGAACAAGCACTTATGGCAATTGGAAAATCCGATGAGGAATCTGAGGTAAGTATAATTCATCTCAAAGACAAGATTAAATTTTTGTCTAAAGAAAGTCTATCTGAATTACTTCTAGATTTTATTGATGAATTTGAGGTTATAAACAATGAAAAGGAACAACTGTCTAAGAAATGTGTGATTTTGAAAGCTAAGTGCAAAAACGTAGAAATTAGGGCTAGTAAAAGTGATAGTAAAAATGCTGAGTTGAAGAACCAGGTTCTTGAACTTGACACCACTGTCCTAGAGCTTAGATCTAAAAATTTAAAATTGAAATTAGGAATTGGTAAAATGAAAATGTAGGAAAAATGAAAGATGAGTTGTACAAAAGAGATGAGCAGATAAGAGTCCTTAAGGAGAATCTAAACAAGGTTAAGCATGAGTTAGACAGAACCTGTAAATGGAATAGGTCATCCGATGCACCTTCATGGCTACATGAACACCATAGTAGCAATAAGGGAGGACTTGGCTATGGGACCCCTGCACCTAAGTGGGATCCCAAAAGCAAGTACCCCACACTTCCTGAGAATAAAATTTGCACACACTGTGGTAAAACTAGTCACTATAAAAGTGAATATATTGCAAAAGAAAAGGCTAGTCAAAAGAATAAAGAATTTGTTCAAGGGAAAAATATGCTACCACATTGGGCTAAAAAGAATTTGATTCACCATTTTGCCTATAGAAAGGGGCCTAAACTAGTTTGGGTTCTGATTTTCTTTTGCGGGTCCAAGTGAAGGGGAGCAGCCAAATATGGTACATGGGTAATGGCTGTTCAAAGCATATGACAGGAAGCAAGAACCAGTTCCTTTCACTAGAGGACCTCAATGGAGGTAATGTCTCCTTTGGAAATGGGAACAAAGTGAGATCATTGGGGTTGGAAAGGTAGGTAAGACTGATTCTCACTCTATTGAGAATGTCTACTTGATAGATGGCCTAAAGTACAGTCTAATCAGTGTATCACAATTATGTGATAAAGGTAAGTTGGTAGCATTCACCACTACCGACTATTTTGTGATTAATCGTACCATTGACAACATTGTTTTGCAAGGAAAAAGAGTAAACAATACATGCATTGTATATTTGTCCACACTTTTAGAAAATGAACACAATTGCTTAAGTGTGTTGGAAAATGATCCCCTCCTTTGGAACAAGAGACTTGGACATGCAAGTCTGATTCAACTCAACAAATTAGTCTCCAAGGACCTGGTGATAGGGCTGCCTAACATCAAGTTTAAGGAAGACAAAGTTTGTAAGGCTTGTGCAAGGGAGAAGCAGGTAAGATCCTCTTTTAAATGCAAGAAAGTAGTAAGCACCACCAGAACGATGGAACTAGTCCATATGGATCTCTGTGGTCCAATGAGAACATTAAGCAGAGTTGGTAAAAGATATATGATGGTGCTTGTTGATGATTAATCTAGGTTTACTTGGACATTATTTTTAACATATAAAGATGAAGCATTTGATATGTTCACTTCTTTTGTTAGAAAAACTCAGAAACAACTACGTTATCAATTTGCATCAATTAGGTTTATCATGGAACTGAATTTGAAAATGCTAAGTTTGCTAAATTTTTGCATGCTACATCAAAAATAGTTGCATGACTGGACCTCTTATTAATAAGATTCCCTATGAGTCACTTAAAGGGAGAAAGATAAATATATCCCATCTTAGGGCATTTATATGCAAGTGCTTTGTGCAACTATTTATATGTTATTTTTTGAAAAAAAACTAACATTCTGTCTGAGGAAAGAATAAGATAATGAAGATATTGGGCTGATAAGAAATTCAAATGGTGAAACCACAGTCCAGCCTAAAGATGCATCACAGGAAGGAACAGGTGATGGAACAGGTCCTTCCACACATGGCAACATGACAAGGAGAATTGACTAGAGAGGAACTAATCCTCAAACCTCGAGGGAACCTATCCATGAACATATTCCTCAGTAACAAAACCAGGAAGGAACATCCAAAGAAATTGACACTCCTATTGCAACATCCATGAAATTGGAAGTAGATGAACCTGGTTCATCTATTGATCAGAAGTTGTATAAGGGAATGATTGGTTCTCCTTTATATCTTACTACTAGCAGACCTGACATTGTTTTCAGTATAGGTCTTTGTGCTCGATTTTAAGAAAGTCCAAAGAAGTCGCACTTGACTGCTGTCAAGAGAATATTGAGATCTTGAAAGGCACCACTGACCTTTGCCTTTGGTATCCAAAAGGTAGTAATTTTAACCTAATGGGATATGCTGGCGCTGATTATGCAGGTTTCCATGTGGATAGGAAGAGCACTTTTTTGGTTCATGTCTTGTGTCATGGGCTACCAGAAAGAAAAATTCAATGGCCTTATCTACTGCTGAAGCTGAGTATGTTGTTGCTGCTTCATGTTGTGCTCAATTGTTGTGGATCAAACAACCATTATTGAACTTTGGAATTGATATTGGTTGCATCCCTATTTTCCTGTGATAACACTAATGCTATTAGTATGACGAAGAGCCCGATTCATCATAAAAGAACTAAGCATATAGATGTTAGGCACCATTTTTTAGGGACAACTATGAGAAAAGCTTGATCACTGTGGAGTTTTGCACTACCAACAAGCAAATTGTTGAAATCTTCACAAAAGCCTTAAGTAGAGATCACTTTGAGAGGAACAGATTGGAATTAGGGATGATTAAGATCACCTAAAAGGACTAGTTCAAGGTTAAATGAAAAAAAATATTAAAAAAAATTGGGTAGAAAGTCTGTAAATTGTATATAATTAGATTAAATCTTGCTCAGTCTCATACTTTCCATAGTATACTCTTGTGCCATGTGTTAAAATGATTCATTAATCACTAATGATATTTTCTCTATTTTGGAAAATTTAGACTCACACAAGAGAATTATCAGTGAAGAACCTGGTTCATCAAGATAACACGGTATGTTTTCTACACTCTATATAATTTGAAATAACTATAGTTGGATCACGAGCAGAGTCCTACCAAATACCAAACTCCTTTTGGACTTATCCGTTACAAGTGAATCAATCCCATTCAAAAGAGTCCTAATCGGATGGAAGTACCTAGATTCTAGGGATACACTCCAACGTCTCTTCAAAACTGAATTTCAGTTTGATTAAACTTCTAAGAGTCTAAAAAGCTATAGCTACCCCATCATTATTCCCTTGTATATTGATCATCTTTAGTGTATTCCTTACCTCATCTCTCTCAAGACGTCAAAAACTCTCATTCCTCTTTCACATTCCAGACACAATTTAATTCTCCTATTTTCCATACCCTAGCCTAGATATGTCAAACACCTCTGAAAATCCTTCATCACCACCACAGGAAACCACTTTCACACCTTCTACAACACCAATCTCTAAGAAAAGTAGAGTAAAGATGATGGCTCATAAGATTGTCGCTGAAGGAGAGTAGATCAAGAAAATAAATAAGAAATTGAAAGCGGATAGGGAAGAAGAATACCAAAAATCTGAAGATTCATTTAAGTCTGCTACTAAGGGGGAAGAAAGTAGGTATTCCGAAACTGAACAGGTATCTTCTGATTCTAAAGTTACTCCTGAGATAATTTTTAAAGTTGCTGTAAATTTGAAAAATATATTTGTATGATCTATAACAGGTGTTGAGACTACAGAATCTGGAGAAGCTGGTGGTAAAAATGAAAAAAAAAGGAGAGCAAGGGTGCTAGGAGTACTGTGAGGGGAAATGGTACAAGAGTGGCTGATTCTTCACCCACTCCTGTTGGTCTAACAAAAGAAACTGAGACAATAGTTGTTTGGGGAGAGGAATATAGTGAAATAGAAGAAAGTGTGAGCAAAACAGGGGAAAGTGGGTCTGGTAAAGCTGCTGAGGGTTTGGTTCAACTTGAAAAAAATATAGATGAACATGTTCCATCTAAACAAGAAACCCTCGCGAACCTACTGATAGGGTTATCAATAGCACCAAAACTCATTCCATTCCCTATGGTTTCATTCTCACAACTGTGCTTGTACATTTCAAGGTACCTATCGAGAAGTGGGAGGTTAGTTCAAGAAAGGATCATTTTAGGGTTAATACTCTGCTTGCTTGTGATTGTTAAGTCAATGTCATTCTTAATGAACCTAGTTCATCTAAAAAGAAACCTATCAATAGCAAAGTTAGAGTCTTGGTATAGGAGAGTAAGGCAAAGGATATTGAGATAGCAAGGCTAAAGACACGATTGGTTGAGGTAGAATCTGAGAGAGATGTTCTCGGAACTGAACTTGCAAGGGAAAAGGAGAAGAATGATGGAATTCTTCAAGACATGCTGAAACTTCTCCAAGAAAATAATCCAGCCCCTATCTCTTCTAAGCCTTAGGCCTTAAGCCTCCTAGCCTAGTATAAATCAACCAGTGACCCAGTTCGGGAAGTTTTGTTTCTTTTGCTCATGTTTTCAATATTTTTATTTCTTCTTATGCTCTGTTGTAGAATCTTATCAACCATCAATGAAATTCACTGTCTTTTGCTCTAACTGTTTGTTTATATTTCTTTAATGGTTAAAAATTCTTAGTTTAATCTATGATGATTAATCCATGTTTACATTTGAAGTAGCCCCAATGGCCATGAATTAGCTTTAAAATCTGGTTATCTCACATTTGTGCAACTTTTTGATGATACCAAAAGGGAAAAAAAGGTTGTGCGTTAAACAAGTGATGTTTACACTTTGAACAGTGATATTTATAACTTAATATACCTAGTCCTTGATGATAAGTGATAAAAAGGAAAAATATTTCTAACATTGTGTTAATATTGAGTTGAGTTGAAACAGGGTCTAAGCTTATGAAAATCACAGAGTTCGTCATCATCAAAAAGGGGGGAATTTGTTGGCCCAAGTAAAGGTTAGTTTTGAAGACTGACAAAGGAACTCTGGATGAACCAGGTCCATCGCTCAGGTGCACAAAAACGGGCATATTCAAGCAATGTCGGTTGCACGTGAAGTAGATAAGCTTAACTTGGTGTATTTAATATCTCCTGATCGAAAAAGTTGCATAATTGATAAGGAGAAGGAGTACTCAATCAAAGAGAACACAATTCAAGATAGGGAAGGAGTTAGAAGTTGAAATCAACCAGAACTCTTCCACCAAGGAAGAGTTGCATCAGAACTCTAGTTATTTCTTCATCCACTAACTCTATAAATTGCAGGATGTTCTCACATTATATGTGTTGCACAAAAATGCAGAAGTTAATCGTGAATTGAGAGCAAAATAGCAAGGCTTTTTGCAAACAGTTCGTGTGTGATTGAAGTGTGCAAACCTAAAGCTATATGAACCAGATTGAAGAACCAGATCCATAAAGAGTATTATGTGTCTTTCTTTATTTATACTTCAATTGTGGTATGTGTTTTCATATTGTACCTTTTAGATTTATCTAGAAGCAATTGTAATAGGTATTTTGAGTATTCAAGTTAGAGTTAACTTGAAGTTTGTCGCAACAGTTAGAGGTTGGTTGCTACAACGAGATTAGAGGTAATCCTTAGGTTTACAAAGAGTTTTGTAAATGCTGTTTTGGCTCAGTGATTTAGTGAAGTGTTGGGGAAAATTCTACTGAGTAGTAGGTCTTGGTTTTTTCACCTTTTGAGCCGGGTGTTTTCCACATAAAATTTTTATGTTCTTTATTTTCTGTATTTATTATTCTGCAACAGTAGTAGTTGGAACACAGAGAAGAACCAGGTCCTTCCAGAAGAAGTTTAAGCGAAAAATTGGGTACCACACAAATCACTCCCCTCCTCCCTCTTGTGTGGTATTGATTAGAATATCACCGACCATCAAAAAGAAAATACAAAAAACATCCACCAAACATCAATAAAGAAACAGAAAAAAACAGAAGAAACATATCCAGAAAACTGATCACTGAAGGGGTTCTTAGGGGGAACTAGGAGGAAAAGGCTTGGTAGCTGCAGCAAGTGTCTGGAGAACGAGGTCTATTCGGGCGTTTCCTACTTTTGCTCATTGAGCAGTTCAGCCTTCAGGTTCACAACTTGCGCCCTGAGATCAGCATTTTCCTATGTCAAACGAACCATTTCATCATTCGACATGGAATCCCTCGGGCTTGCTGACCTTTCAGGATAGCATTCCTGGCCTTCAATGAATTTCCTCAGCCCCAGTGTTCTGGGCATTGATAAGCTGAGAAACAGTTGATGTACTTCCTACCTCCACACCCCCCCCCCNTCGCACTCTTCCAAGGTTGTCTGTGAGAATATCTGCTTTCGAGTTCTCACTTTACCTATTCCTAGTGGAACCTTAAAGAATTTGAACACTGGAGTAAGCAAGAATCTATAGGTCTAATAATCCACCACTTTATTCTTTGTGTTCTTTTTTCTAGATTTTTTTTTTTGACATTCACTATTTTTGTCTTAAACGATTAATTTGTTGTTTAGAAAGCAATTGTTTGTTAGAGTATAATTTTAAAAAAAAAAAATTTAAGGATCTCTCAATATGGATTCATTTTAGGCCACAAAATTCATGAGCCGCACCTATACATCTGTTAACTATTTTTTTGATTGAGCGGCTAAATATCCCAAATTAGAAACTTCGTTTTGCAATGGCAAAGTGCTCTCAATAGCCATTTGTAATAATCCATAATAAAATTTCCTCTTTAACCTAAAAAAAAAAAAATTCAGTATTTCCCATTTAGTGAAATTGAACTGCACGCTCTTTATCCATCAAGCTTGATTTCAATGTGCGTGAACTTATATCCAAGAAAATGAAATAATTATGACAATAGCAATAAACAATAATAAAAATACCCAATTCGGGGTTGATTGTGGTTCTGCCAGCCCAGTGACACGTCTAGACTTCAAAGAAGACAAAGAAAGTAACAAACATAAGTTTGTCTCTTGTATTTATTTTATTGTACGAAAAAAACAAAAATGTCGAGAGTAATTTGTTGAATGCAGAATGATTCCGTAGGTTTTTTCTTTTTAGTATTTATTTATTATAATTGTAGTACCTCGACTTCGTCTATTTATGCATCATTCAGTTAACGTTAACTTAGATAACAGTATCATAAGTGTGAACTACTCTAAAGTCAATATAGTAACAGTATAATTACGTCATTTTAATGAAGTCACTACTGTTAATTAGTATATTATCACTAACGCGCAATTGATTGATATGATTTTATTGGGTGAAAATCAATTTTCCTCCCAAACTTTACCTTTAAAATCAACCTCCCTCCCTGCCTTTCAACATTAGGCATCTTCCCCCCTTACATCAATATTCAGCCATTGCCGGCATCTTTAAAATATTTGACCACTCTCCATAAGGGCAAATCGTAATTTCACTTTATTTATTTATTTAATAGAGTGCTCTAATTAATTATATACCTTTTTATTTAGTACTTTTTCTTGTTAATTTCCTCGTAAAGAACCAAATGTTTTCGTCTCAACTTCATGTTTATTGATCTTTTTTTTCGTTTACTCGATTTCTGTCTCTTTTATAAAGCTAATAGAATAGTTGAAACTTTATTACAATAATCTTCATTATTATTATTATTATTATTATTATTATTATTATTATTATTATTATTATTTATTCTGAACCCATAACTTTAAAAATATAATGGGCCCAATGTTAAAAACCTTATAATGTATTTATAAAATACATTATAATGTATGTATGATCTGCCTCTGCTTATACAAAATCCAAAGAAATAAATTATGAAATAGCCGATATAGCAAAGCATATCATGCAACATGGTCGAACTTTTAACAAAGACACACAATTTTTAAGTTGAATAATATTATGCATCTAAATTTTAACAAAATACTTAATATTGGGCTTGCAAGACACATGGTTTATACTATCAACCAATCAAACAACAAGATTTAAGTTCCAAATAATATTTTCATACTCACTTAAGGAACAAGATACTTAAAATTTAAGTTTAAATGACTGGGAAAAAATTTTCAAAATGGGTGATGAAGTCTTCTGTTTAATCAATAAGCTAGTCATGCATTATCCCAACAAATAGATGCTTCACTTCATATATTCGAGAACAGAATGAAACCTGCAAATTTAGAAACATTAAAATATTTAGTACTTATTTGAATGAAAAGTTTCATCACTTCCTTGCCATGCTAAATAGAAAAAACAGAAATCGGATGAATAGCTTCTATGAAAGTAATTTTCCCCAACCAAGTAGATGGACCTACTATTACAGCATTGTGAGCATCTTCCAACAAATCTAGTAATCCATAATGATTGTCATCCACATTAAAGACTTGATAGTAATTACCAATACAATGTATTGTTAAGGTGAAAAACATTCCTGAAATAATAACAATTGATTAACTGAATTTAAACTTTAAGAAAATTGAACAACAATGTCTAGCATAAAAAAGACAACTTAATTATATACAACAATGTAATATAATAATCCAAAGCATCCACAAATATCTTACACTGTCACTATTTTAGGGTTCATGGACTTAATCCTATATTAAAGCTTTTCTTGATTTAAAAAAAAACATAAAATCATGATAATATGAGGAAAGAAGACAAAGTAACATGGGAGAACAATTAAATAAAGCATATTAATGGTGAGTCAAAAAGCTGAACTTACCGTGCTTTGGAAGCTCGCAAGTTGAGACAAAAACGTTTGGTTCTTTACGAGGAAATTAACAAGAAAAAGTATTAAATAAAAATGTATATAATTAATTAGAGCACCTTATTAAATAAATAAATAAATAAATAAAGTGAAATTACGATTTGCCCCTATGGAGAGTGGTCAAATATTTTAAAGATGCCGGTCAACGGCCGAATATTAATGTAAGGGGGGAAGATGCCTAATGTTGAAAGTTAGGGAGGGAGGTTGATTTTTAAGGTAAAGTTCGGGAGTAAAACTGATTTTCACCCGATTTTATTTGTTTATGTTCTTTCATTTTGGGCACCAGTAATTGTGGCAATGCTCCATAAACAAGGTGCTTTGCGCACTCCTTAAAAAATAATAAATAAATTACATAAAATATCATGATATCCATATTAATTTTCATAATTTTAATAGATTTGAGAAAATTATTTGAAATGAGTAATTAATATTGTGAGTATAACAGGAAAAAAGAAATTATTTTCTCTTGATATGCTAAGAGTGGCAAGTAAAAGTGAAAATTTATTTTTAGAATACTGGACAAGTAAAAGCGAATGGAGGAATGCTTTTTTTTTTATTTTTAATTAATAGTGGTGTTTTGTGTATTTGTCTTCGCTTCAGTATATGAATATGTATTAAATACTTAAGTTCATCAAAACTTAGACAATTGGAGAGAATTTACCTAACATTTTACATTTATAGAGATTTAGATCTCGTAGTATCCGATAATCTTCATTCTAATTTTATCAACTATTAGGCCACGCCTTCCTGCGACTTTAAAAAAATACTTTTTCAAAGGTAAAAAAGCTAAGTCTACCTATCAACATACAAAGGTATATCTTGCTGAAATGGTATACCCATGAGAGAAAATATTTGCATGAATCATGCCAATTTGAACTGAGGGAGTATGTGTTACTTGCTAGTTCCATTGATAACGTTAAAAACGTCGAATCTTGATTTGAAAATATTGACTCCAAACTTGGTGATTGAGACTGTGGGTTATCACCAAAGGATGTGGTGCGATGGATGGAACTATTTTTTCTTTAATTAAAGATTTCGAATTCGAGTTCTGGTTATTGAAAAATCCTTGTTAGTTAGGGAGCGCTTCCTTCTAAATGAAGCCCTACGCATCGAGAATCCTAATATAGTCGGACTCCAATTCAGATACCGATAACCGGTGGAAAACCAAAAAAAAAAAAGACTCCACGAACATAGTCCATGACATGTCTAAGACTTAATACAAGACAAAGGAATAACAAACATAAGTTTGTTTCGTTATTTATTTTATTGTATATTGCAATTTCATTACACCGTCATTTTGCCATATCTTTTTCCTTTTTTAAAAGAAATTGCAGTACTCGACTTTGACTCTATGCATCACTCGAATTTTCGTCATCTTTAGACAGTGTATCATACGTGTGAAGTATGAATATAGTACAATTGTTTTGACACTAGCTGCATAAAAAACGTTAAAAACTTCGAATCTTGATTTGTAAAACATTGACGATTGACTTGGCCGGTCATTATGACTCTGTCGGCATAGAGGATAAAGGTATAACAAACACGTCTGTAGTTTTGAACCACGTTTTACTTAACGTCTGTTTGGGACATTAAAGGTAAAACGCGGTTCATTAACACGTTTTATATAAAATATTTTTTGTAAATATGTTTTATATGTTTTGTGGGTTCACCAATAATTTTTCTGCGCTTAACTGACATAACTTTAATTCAAATATGTAAAACACCCTTTTAAATTACGTTTTACTGCTAAAACTTTGAAACC
>MU738134.1:9382-20839 GCA_026770625.1 Nicotiana glauca
TTTTTGAAATAAAAAGTATATCAATTCATTAAAATTCAAACAATATTATTGAGAAAAATATAATAAAATTTAAAATAAAAATAAATATTTTAAAGAGTAATAAAATATATATCTCCTATTATATTATAAAAAAAAATAGCAGACAAAAATATTAAACAAGTAATATGCTAATAATCTATCTATATATTATTAAAAGTCAAAGAAAAAGGCACCACATTAATACAAGTGGTAGCCTAGATAAAAGCCATATGATATAATTAATTAATAACAAAAAAATTATTTATTAAAAATCAACAAAGAAATTAGCTACTAAAATATCGGTGAGGGTTGGGTATATCGTATTGACAAATAAAATGACAATTGATCTTTATTAAAGCAATACAATCTAATTAATAGTATCAAACAAAAATAATTATAATTTAACTTTTTCTTTTTAATATTATCCGCGCATCGCGCGGGTACGATTAGTAGTATATGCTAACATAGATTCCAAAACATATTTCAAGCAAAAGTAGTTCTTACTTTAACATAGATATTATTACACAATAAAACCAGCTGATGATGATGAGCAGTCAATTGAGGGCTGTAGCCATTGCATTCAGTAGATCAACTCCAGTTTTAATTAAAGCAAATCTTCCTCCTCATCCTGCTCCACATCATCATAATCATCACCATCATCATCTTCTTCTTCTTCTTCTTCTTCCTCTTCTTCTTGTGTAGCCATTGCAATATTTGCTAGATCCACTCCAATTTTAATTATATCAATTAACAGATTGTTATCCTTTACAGATGATGATGATGATGAGGAGGAGGAGTTAGCAACTATGAATTTATCTCCTAAAGCATGCGAAAACGTCAAAGTTCCAAAACTTTTGCTCTCATTTGAATCATTTCTGCGCACTGGAAAAGTACATTCTCCTTTATAACGAGGAGCTAGAGAAACGAGCAGCTCCCCGACGTATTTATCATGTGAGAAAGTCCTTTTGCAAAACAGCTCAATCTTAGAAGGAATAGTACTCCCTTTTATGATATCTTTCTCAGGCACACTGAAGCAAAGTCTGGCATTCCACTTAGGATTCGTCTCGTTCAAACGATCCACTTCTGTGCACTTTGTCTTTCCTGCTATTGAAACCTTTGCATAAACTTTCATTCGACCGAATTCTCGAACATCTTGGAGGTCACTAGCAGAATGGACTGTAAAATAAAAATATCTGGCCGTCATGTTTAGTGGTATTACTTTATTAAGGTGCATGAAAAATCAGCTGTTCAAACGAATGAATTTATAGTGCTTATTTTGCAACTCAAGGATGAGGACCACAAGAGCTACGTCTAACCACAAATCTAGAAAAATGATGATCCGTTGATCAAGTCAATTAACGAGTCAAAATTAATAATTTTGATAGTATATTGGTACAATAGATCATATAGCATGGACGAATAAATCAGAATTATATTTAATGCAATCGTAAATTCCATTCTGACTCAATGCATACATCGTACTCTTTCATGTGCTCTAAGGCCCACATGAATCGAGACTTGACTGGAGCAAAGGCCTGTGAAGAGAGAAGAGAGTAAGACTCGTAAGACTTCAAGGGTTCGTTTGGTATGAGATATAAGTAGAAAAAAGTCTGGTATAAAAATTTAATATCATCTTAATACTTTGTTTGGTTAGCAAACCCGTATAAGTTATTCCGAGATTTAAAATTAGTACCGGAAAAATTTATACCTTGTAGAGGATGAGATAATTAGCGTCGGAATAATATATGCCTTGTTTTTAGAAATTATGCATGCATGTTATTTTTAATACAACATACCAAACAGTGGATAAAAAACAATATCTGGATAACTAATCCTAGCAAAACTTATCCCAGCATAACCTGTATTCAAACCAAACGACCTCTGAGTCGTCCAATGCTCCGAAAGAGCAGTTAATTAAGAATTGAAACGACTATATTATATTTACCTTGAACTTAAATAAACCAATAAAATAAAAGTTGTAGAATATTTCTTCTTTTAACATCGTTTATATTTTTGGTTTGAAATCATGTGGTCACCTTTCATTTTGCAACAATATTGTTGAATTATCCTAGTCTAACCAATAATCTATCTTTGGAGATAATTTTCGTAATAAGAGACAAATCCTTGCTAAGAATCATTAATGCTCACAAAGCGTTGTATTTAAAGGACCAATTCCTAATCCAACTAGTAAAAGATTGAATTAATGGATAGAACACTACATAAAAAATAAGTAAACTTCTTTGACATTAAACCTACCATATACACTAGATGCAAACACTAGTGTATACACCTAAAAATTGCACGGGACGCTCTATTAGGTCACTACCATTTAATCTAAACCTACTTTTTAAAAACGTTTTAACTTGTACCCACTGTTTAAACAACTTCAGCTCCTCCTTCATTTTCTGAATGCTGAAGATTTAGATATTGTTATGCGTTCTAGCCTGATGATTCATATATATCTGCTTGTCCCATTATGTTCTATTTGATCTTATTTACAATAATTTAACCTCTTAGATATTTTAGCTTTACAGGCACATTGGTTTTTGGTTCTAATTTAACTGTAGTAACTTGTTTTCATGTCGAAAATATTTTTCATTCTTTTAATCTTTGAAATGAACAGCATCAATCGCTGTCAGTCATGATCTATTAAATTCATTGTTGTTTTAGAACTTCAGCTCTAAGAATGTTGAAGTTTAGCAAATATAAACAAAAACTTCAGCTCCAAGAATGCTGAAGTTCGGCAAATACAAAACAAACTTCATCCCTGAAGTTCATCACAAGCAGAACAAAGTTTCAGCTAAAATATGTTGAACTTCAGCAAATACAGAACAAAGCTTCAGCTAAAACATACTGAAATTTAGCGAATACAGAACAAAGCTTCAGCTTAAATGCTGAAGTTCAGCAATTACAAACAAAGCTTGAGCAACTAGAATGTTGAAGTTCAACAATTACAAACAAAGTTTCAGCTACTAGAATGCTGAAGTTCAGCAATTACAAACAAAAACTTCCGCCAACACATGTTGTTGTTTTATTAAAATAAAGTTGCCATTTGTACTATAAACTGAAGTTTGTGTGACTGCATTTGCAAGTCAGGCCAAAATTCATGCAAAAATATATGAAGTTGTGCTCCACTTCAGGCAAAATTTGTTGCTACTACAGGCCTGTATGCTGGCAATTTTTTTTTTGCAAAGCGGTTATAAGTTAAAACGTGACCCAAAAAATGGGTATAAATACAAAACAACCTTTTTTTTATATTACCATCTAGCTAGTATCTTGAAGCGGCCACTAGCGAACTCTATTAATCCAGATTCACATTGTATATGGCCCATAAAAAGGGGAAACACTCCTAGCCGCAAGTTTCTTCATTTTGGGATTTAGACCTAAAATCTCTGATTAAGAATGAATATTTATCCTTCTATACTCTATGGAGGATTAAAAAAAATTAGATTTTGGATATACGCAAATGATGATAATTAAGTTTACCAAGTCAATGTGGAAAAGAAATGCACGCGGAGGAGTCAGTGTTAAATGTGGCTGCGACAAGGGGCAATACTAGTCTTCCTCCTTGATTTTTAATGCAATACATGGTTTCAAAACTATCGAATTTAGCCACTTTTCATATAAAGATAAATCTGAATAAAAACACTGTTTAATTCCGGAAAATAATCAAGTATAATATACTGGAGTTCCAGTATACTTTGCTGGAACTCCAGCATATTATACTAGACTTTCAGCATATTATACTGGAGTTCCAGTATAATGTGAGTTGAGCTGAGTTTCAATCACAGCTCTTCCTCCATTAATGGAGGTTGCAATGAGATAATCAAGTTGCAGTAATGAAGATGAGAACGGAAGGAAAGAGAAAGGGAAATGTTTCTATATTTTTTTGTACACCAGTAAAAGAGACTAATACATCGTATATATACATACACTTTCCACTAATTTAATCCTCAACTAATTATCACTAAGCACCTCAGCTAACTCTAACAAACTAGTGACAGCTGGGTAAATGCCTCCACTAACTTGTCCAGCTGTCATTCCTTCACCTCCTTTCACACTCCCCCTCAAGGTGGAGGGTGTAGAATGTTAAGCACTCCAAGCTTGCTAAAAAAATACCCATGTTGTATTTCCCTTGGTAAGGAAGTCTAACTGCTACTCTTTTGTCCCTACATGATATGTTTTGATTTTCCTATCCTTGATCTTGTCCCTTATAAAGTGAAAATCGATCTCTATATGCTTTGTTCTTTCGTGGAATATGGTGTTGGCTGCAATCTGTAGAGCTGCCTTACTATCACAGAACACATTCAAAGGCGGCTCAATTGGAATGCCAAGTTCTACAAACAATCCAAGTAACCACACTATCTCAGCAGTAGCTGCAACAAGACTTCTATAATCTGCTTCTGCTGAACTTCTTGATATTGTCTGCTGCTTTTTTTATTTCCTTGAGATCAATGAATCCCCATATTTCGCTAGGAAACCAGTCACTGACCTTCTAGTATTAGGACATGAGGCCCAGTCTGCATCACAATAACAAGTTAGACTGTTTGCACCTTTGCTGCTTAGTAGAATACCTATCCCTAGATTTAGTTTGAGATACTTTACAACTCTCAATGCTGCTTCCTAGTGAGATTGCTTGGGTGACTGCATGAACTGACTAAGTGTTTGGACAACAAATACTATATCTGTTCTTGTGATTGTTAGATATATTAATTTTCCAATCAACCTTTGATAGCCTGTGACATCTCTTATCAACTCATCTTCAGACACTCCAACATGTTCATCAAATTCAGCTGAAGTGAATTTTTAATTGATGTCTATTGGAGTCCCCACTGGTTTAGCAGCCCCTAACCTTAGGTTAGAGATCAGCTGCAGGGCATACTTCCTTTGGTTTAATAAGATTCCTTTGTTGGATCTCATCACTTCAATTCCCAAGAAGTATTTTAACTCCCCCAAATCTCTCACCTTAAACTTTTGATTTAGAACATCTTTAGTCTCCTGAATGAATTGCTTATTATTTCCTATGATAAGTAAATCATCCACATATACAAGCACTGCCACAAAATCTGATTCTCTCCTCTTGGTGAATAGTAAATAGTCATACAGGCTTTGCTTGTATCCTGCCTTCAGAAGTGCTTCTGTAAGTTTGATGTTACACTGTCTTGAAGCTTGTTTTAATCCATATAATGACTTCACTAACTTGCATACTTTAGTCTCCCCCTATCTTTTAAAACCTTGAGGCATCTCCATATACACTTCTTCATATAAGTCCCCTTGCAGAAAAGCATTATACATATCCATTTGATACATGTTCCACCCTTTAGATGTTGCTACTGCAATAACTGACCTCACAATTACCATTTTGGCAACAGGTGAGAAGGTCTCATGGTAATCTAACCCTTCCTTTTGACTATAGCCGTTTGCTACTAGCCCGACCTTGAACCTTTCCACATCTCCATTAGCTTTGTATTTGATTTTGTACACCCATTTTGATCCAATTGCATTTTTTCCTCTAGGCAGGTCTACTATCTCCCATGTTTTGTTATCCTCCAATACCTTGATTTCTTGTTTCATTGCTTCAATCCATCTTTTGTCTCCTGATGCTTCTGCAAAACTCTGTGGTTCTGTGAGTGCTGAGATCTTTCCTACAAAAATTCTGCTTGCCTGTGAAAGTTGATCATAGCACAAATAATCTGAAATAGGATATAAGGCCACACTATGTGTCTTTTTCTTGGTAACATAGTCTTGTAGCCATATGGGTTTTTTGATACTTCTACCAGATCCTCTTGGTTCTGCAGGTTCATCATGTGGATCCTGATGATGTTCAAAGGGTTCTGCAGCTTCTTCAGACACTAATCATCAGCAGCATTGTTATCATTTTCATAACCAGCATCAGGCTCACTTCATGATCATGATCTTCATGGGCTGCAGTAGTTGTATCCAGTTCAGGTTCAAGTACATCATCTACCACAGGTGTCTGCAATGATTCACATGCATGATCTTCAACATGTCCCTGCAATGGCTCATGCTTATGCTCAACTGATGAACTCCCCCTAGCAGGAGCATTAACAGGATGCAATGAAGAGGACTTAGCAAATGGAAAAATATGCTCTTTGAAAACTACATCCCTGCAAACAAAAAATTGATTAGTTGCAAGGTCCAAGAGCCTATAGCCCTTCTGTGTATCTGAGTATCCCATGTGTACAGCAAATTTGGCTCTTGCTGAGAACTTGTTGTCATGTAGCATTGTTGTAGCATAACACAAGCATCCAAAGACTCTTAAATGCTCAAGAAAAGGCTTCTGATGATGCAACAATTCATATGGTGATCTACCTTGTAAAATGATAGAGGGTAGCCTATTTATGATGTAAACAACAGTAACTATACACTCTCCCCAGTATTTGGATGGTATAGTTGCCTGAAATTTTAGGGCTCTTGCTGTGTCTAGTATGTGTCTATGTTTTTTTTTCACTACCCCATTCTGTTGAGGGGTGTAGGCACAACTACTTTGATGTATAATGCAATAATGTTCAAACAAATCAGTACACTATTTGCTAAAGAACTCTCCTCCATTATCAGTTCTAATAGTTTTAACAGCTACATCAAATTGTGTTCTTAGCATAGAAAGAAACTTCTGTAACACAACTATTACATCATTTTTCAATTGTAGTAAATGTACCCAGGTATATCTGGAATAGTCATCCATAACTGTTAGAAATTAGTATTTTCTATCATGTGTGGAAATCTTGTATGGTCCCCAGACATCCATGTGTAGAAGCTGTAAAGGACTACTACTTCTTGTAATACTTCTAGGAAAGACTAATCTACTTTGCGTAGCCAATGGACATACAGAATAGTCCTTATTGTCATCTAGATCTTTAAGTTGTAAAAAGTCTACATTTTTCATTGTACTAATAGAAGTGTGACCTAATCTTTTGTGCCAAAGAATACCATCTACTCCTGGTTTCTGAACTGCTACCACTGATGCTTCCTTCAAACTTCTGGCAATATGTTTGTCTTTCACTACATACAGACCTCCCTTTTTCTTACCAATCCCCCTCACCCTGCCACTCCAAAGGTCCTGAAACACACAGAAGTCAGGATAAAGGTAGAGAGAGCATATGAGTTCCTTTGTAAGTTTTGACACAGACAACAAATTAAATTTGAAATCAAGAACATATAACACATTCTTAATCTCCATATCGTGAAGAAATGTTGCACTACCAATATGGGATATATTTGTCTTCTCACCAATAGGCAAATGAACCTGATCATCACCATCTTTCAATTCAACCTTAGAATGCAATATGTCTAGGGAAGCTGCTATATGATGAGTTGCACCAAAGTCAACTATCCATTCTCTACAAGGATTTTCAGTCATTGGTGCAGTAGCAATACCTGACATATTGACTTGTGGAACTGTGGTATCCTTATTCAGCATGTCCAGAATATGTTTGTATTGGATGTCAGTAAAGAAGTGTCCTCCTGCAGGATCCTCATTGTGTGCCTTACCACCAGCTGCAAGTGGATGTTCTTCACACTCTCCATTGGCAGTTGCACAATTGGCCACAACCTTTCTCTTAGCATTGAAATCTGCAGGGTACCCTATCAACTTGTAGCAATTCTCCTTCAAGTGACTAGTCATCTTACAGTAGTCACATTTAATGAATGGTTTTTTTCCTTTGTAGCCTTGTCCTCTTCCAGCCTGCATAGCAATGGGATCTTTTCTAGCTCCCAAGACTGGATAGGGATTAGATCTTTGACTTTCATCCTCAATTATCAATGCATAAGCTTGATTCAAGGTTGGTTCAACAGTTTTCATCAAAATCTGCCTCCTTGCTTGTTCATAGGTCTCATTCAAACCACTGAGAAATTGAAGTAACCTTTGGCGATGAAGGTGCTCAATGTAGTCCTTAGATTTAGCACAATCCCAGCCTGGTGTGGGAATCAGGGCATCATACTCCAACCACATCTCCTTCAGTCTAGTAAAATATGAGTCAAAAGAATCAGTACCCTGCGAAATTGTTGCAATTTCTCTGTGCAGTTGGAAAATTCGAACTCGATTCACCTTATCAATTCTCTCCTTTAAATCTTCCCAAACTAGGTGTGCATCTGATGCGTAAGCTATTCTGCTAACTAGGTTTGATGAAATAGTGTTCATGATCTATGAGAGCACAATTGCATTGCATGTCTCCCATTCCTCATGCAATTCCTTCTTAAAGGTCTCCTTTTTACACTTACCAGTTACAAAACCTAGCTTTCGCTTAGCTTGAAGAGCTATTCACATTGTCCTTTGCCACAATCCATAGTTTTCAGATCCGGTGAGTTTAATTAGAATCAAAACCGAGCTCGGAGTATTAGAAGGATGCAGAAATAATAGATGAGTGTGATCAATTTTCTCCTCCCCCATTTATGGACTTTAAGCGAGAATTTGAACCACACGCGCAAAGAATTATTCAATCAGGAAGCAACCAGTATCGATCGCTCTGATACTATGTGAGTTGAGCTGAGTTTCATCACAGCTCTTCCTCCATTAATGGAGGTTTGCAATGAGAGAATCAAGTTGTAGTAATGAAGATGAGAACGGAAGGAAAGAGAAAGGGAAAATGTTTCTATATTTTCTGTACACCAGTAAAAGAGACTAATACATCATATATATATACATACACTTTACACTAATTTAATCCTCAACTAATTATCACTAACCACCTTAGCAAACTCTAACAAACTAGTGACAGCTGGGTAAATGCCTCCACTAACTTGTCAAGCTATCATTCCTTCAGCTCCTTTTACATATAATATATCGGTCCAACATAATATGCTGACATAATATGCCTGAAGTTCATACACAGGTGCATCGATCTCCAGTATATTATGCTGGACCTTTCTATGTTGCAGCAAAATAATGGCTATATTTAAATGATCAGTCCGAAACTGGCTAGCTCGTGCTATTTTTACCTATTAATATGATGTGATATTGTCGATTTTTGGGGCCAAGACCGCACAATTTTGTCCAAATGCCTCATACATTAAGAGTATCAAACACTTTATAACGAGCTAACTTTTCTTTTCTATTTTTTTTTATATAAGACTTTGCTCACACACCCAATAAGGAGCTTTTGAAAAGTCATTGAGACGAAGCTACAACTGATCCAAATGATTGTCATCATTTTATCTTAGTCGCACGAGTATTTGTTATTGTTAACAGCTCTCACTTAGAATTCGCTTTCTTAGTTCAAAATTATAATTAATCCAAAAAACATGCCATAACTCAAGACACCAATATTCCCAACAGATCAGAGTAACAGTTTTATTGCAAAATCAGAATTATACTTGTCGGGCGTGAATTTTAGGTGGAGACGTGAATGAGATCGTGAAATTCTGTCCATGTTAATAGAGCTGATTGATTCTGATTTCTGATCATTAGCCACTTCAGTTGTGGTTAAATAATCCTCCCTACTAAGCATAACATATTTTGGTTTGAAATCATGTGGTCACATTTCAGTTTGCAACACTGTTGAATTATCCTAGTCTAACCCTAACAACTATATTCAAATCTATCTTTGGAGATAATTTTCGTAATAAGAGACAAATCCTTGCTGAGACTCATTAATGCTCGCAAAGCGTTGTATCTAGAGTAGCAATTCCTAATCCAGCTAGTAAAAGATTGAATTAATGGATATAACACTACATAAAAAATAAGTAAACTTCTTTGAAATTAAACTTACCATATACGGCAGATAAAAACACTAGTCACTAGTGTATACACAGATATGTTTTTTTTATATATATTACCGTCTAGCTAGTATGTTGAAGCTGTCACTAGCGAACTCGATTAATTCAGATTCTCATGGTATAAGGCCTATAAAAAAAGGAAACGCTTCTAACCACAAGTTTCTTTATTTCGGGATTTAAAACTCAAACCTCTGATTAAGAATGAATAGTCATCCTTCTAACACTCTACGGCGGGTTTAAAAAAATTAGATTTTGGATATAACGAGATGATGATAATTAAGTTGACCAAGTCAATGTTGAAAAGTAATACACGCGGAGGAGTCAATGTTAAATGTGGCTGCGACAAGTGGCAATACTAGTCTTCCTGCTCTGACTTAATGCAGTACACATGGTACTCTCGTAAGGTCCACATGAATCTAGATTTCACCATATTGAACCAAATGTGTCTAATAAACACAAAATCTTCTCCAAAGGAGATTAAATTATATGATTGATGATTCATGTAAAAATTTATTTACACCATCAACTTACTTATAATTACATGTAAATCCCTTTTTACCTATTAATTGATAATATAATAATAATAATAATTGCAATTAACGAGCTAATTACAAATTAAAATTAACTCATAATGTAAAAAAATCTATACACCATTAATAGCTTAAATCCTTGTCCAAAAAGATTAGTGAATAAAAGACAGCGAAGAGCGAAGACTCGTAATATTGTATTATACTGTATCGTTTGTTGAATACAATGTTTGGATAGATTGTTTCATTTGTCGTCGTTTCATGATATCACTCACTACAATATGAAGAATAAACTTATAATATTATAAAAAAATATAAAATACAGGGTAAAATTACTATATAAAAAAGTAAGATAAATGATAAAATAAAATTATTTAACAATAATAAAGGATGAGAGTGAGAAAAAAGATAAGATAATGACGCGACCACACCAAATTGGTTATTGTATAAAGTGGCACATTTCGTTGTTATGTAACGACGTATTTAAAGATACTATACAATAGAATTAAATTTAAGTAACAATCAAAACAAATATGGTATTTAAAGTAACAATCTATATTATTATAAAAGAATGAATACAATGTTGATTGACGAAAATAGCCCTAAAATACATAAATTTAAAGGTTACTTTAGTAAAACATAATAAAAATAGAGTCCTAATTAGGTACTACATCTGGATTTTGATGCCTAAAGACCGACAATTAATTATCTACTTGGATTAGAAAAACACATAAACAAAACTTATATAGTAAAATCAAATAGCACAACTTTCACCATAATTTGTCCTACTAAATCAGCTTCCGTTGAAATAAAAAAACATTTCCTCAAACTAAACCCATAATATCAAGACCCTTATAAATTGCTTTAAAAAAAAAAAATTGTAATTCGCAGTGCGAATTACAGATTTTTTTTTTTATAATTCGCAGTATTACTGCAAATTATTAAAAAAAAAAATTTATAATTCGCAGTACCTTTATTAATTTGGCCCCACCAATTAACTGACATAACAATAATTCAAACACATAAAACGTAGTACTATATTGCAAATTAATTATTAAATTTTTTTTTACAAGAAAGCAACTTTTTTCACATGGGTTTCATTTTTTTCACAATTAATAAATTTTATTTTGGTTGTGTTATTGGTTGCTAAAGTCTGAGTTTATTTTCATTTGCAAAA
>MU738135.1:12573-31500 GCA_026770625.1 Nicotiana glauca
ATATATATATATATATATATATATATAAAATAAAGGTACAAATCACTTAATAAATATGGTTCATCTTTTTTACCCTTAAAAATATATTTCATATTGTATAAAATTGTAATTTAAATTATTTTCCTAATATTTAGGTTTTAAGTCAACTAAAATTTTGATAATTAATTTGTTTTCTTATTTGAATTTTAATATTTCTAATATTTAAGATTGTAAAGTCAACTAAATTTTACTTAATAATTCCTTCCTTATTTGAAATCACACGCAAATCCTAGAATGTCCAACAAAGTACTTGTTGATACTTTAGGATTCATAAGGTATTAGAAGTGATTTAACTACTTCCTTATTTGTCCGTATCTAAATCTATATATTATTAAAAGAAGAAGAAAAAATTATCTCCTTAAGCTAAGTGGCAGCCTAAAAAAAGTCACATGGCATTAGTAGTTAACAATTAGTTGTTAGTTATTATTTTTGAATTTAAAAATCTATAAAATAATAAAATAAAATATATTATTTTAAAAAACGAAAATTTAAAAAAATGTCCATTCAAATTGGAGAGTAGTTTCAAGTGAGAGTTTTTTAATTATTTTAAAATAAAAACCTAAAATTACAAAATAAAAAATCTCTTTAATAATTTTTTAATATGCTAACAAAATTAAACAAATTAATATGCTAATAAATATTTTTATTAACAGTATAATTATATTAAATATTTATTATATAATAAAGAAAGATACATAATAAAAAAGTTATTCCATGACTATAAAAGTCCCTTTAATTTAATAGAGATTTATTCATTAAAATTCAGATAATATTATTGACAACAACACAATAAAATTTAAAATAAAAAATATTTCAAGATCAATAAAATATATATCCTCTCTTATATTACAACACGAGCATATAAAAATATTAAACAAAGTAACATGCTAATAAAATTTTTTATTAACAATTTAAAAATACTAAACATTGATAGTAGAATAAAGAAAAATATAGAACTAAAAATTTTATTCAGTGACTATATAAGTCCCTTTAGTTTAATAGGGATTTTATTATTGGAATATATTAAAAGCAATAGATCTGATATGTTCAAACAAGCCCGCTTATAATTGAATTTAATTTTATTAATATTTTTTAATATTGATCGTGCATCGCGCGGGTACCCCTACTGGTTGACAATAACAACTGAATTTCTATAAACAGTTATAATAATGCAAAGATAACTCCTATCAACTCATCGAAGTCATTAAGTAGGGCTCCTCTTCTTTTTTCTATATAATTTTTTAAGTAGTATTAGTTCTAACTTTTTAATAGTTGCCAATGAAGGTTCACCTTTAGCTACTGTTGATATTTGAAAGTAAGGTATAATTTGCAATTGTTAAGAGAGCTCTAGCTATGGCGGTATACAGAGGAGTTAGAGAGAAGATAGAGGTAGAGGAGAAGAACATTACTCCATTTCTGAATATTGAAAATGTACCGTCTACCTATTTACAGAGCACTACTACTACTTATATGATTTAACTGCTAACTACTTGTATTAGTCCACTAATTTAGTTATAACTAACCACTAACTAACTCTACAATTTAAATATGTGGGACCCACATTCCACAACTCTCCCCCTCAAGCTGAGGGATGAAATACATTCTTCATTCCTAACTTGTTCAGTAAGTACTCATGTTGTGGTTTGCACAATGCCTTAGTTAGTAAATCTATAATTTGTTCTGTTATCCCAACATGCAGCGTTTGAATTAGTCCTTGCACCAGTTTCTCCCTTACAAAATGACAATCAATATCTATATGCTTAGTCCTCTCGTGAAAGATAGGATGTGCAAAAATTTGAATAGCTGCTTTGCTATCACAGTGCAATGACATAGGTAATTTGATATCCTCATCTAGTTCTCTGAATAGTCCAACTAGCCACACAATCTCAGCATGTGACGACCCAAAGGGTCATCACTTATTTCATTATTCTTTTTGTGCTTCCGATACCTTAAAAACCTTATTTAGAGTTGCATCGATTTACGTGCGCAGTCTGGACGCGTAGCCGGAAAGCTTAAATATGAATTTTGTGTGAAAAATGCTAGATTTTGATATTAATATGAATAAATTTAACTTCGGTCAGCATTTTGGGTAAACGGATCCGGACTCGTGATTTGACGGTCCCGGAGGGTTCGTAGAAAAATATGGTACTCGGGCGTATGCCCGGAATCGAATTCCGAGGTCCAGAGCCCGAGAAATAAATTTTTGTGTGAAATTTGTTTTCTGAAAATATTTAAGGGAATTTGAAATGAAATTTGATTAGAACGTATTGGTATTGGGATCGTATTTTGGTTCTGGCGCCCGGTACATGTCTTATATGTGATTTAAGCGCTTTCTACAAAATTTGGTTGAAAACGGACATCGTTTGACATGTTTCAGACTTAAAATGGAAAATTTATGTTTTATGAAAACTTGGAAGAAATTATGAATTTTGAGATTTAATTCGATGTATATTATGTTATTTTGGCGAATTGATTGCACGGATAAGTCCGTAGGATATTTTTGAGGTTGTATGCATAGCTGGTTTGGAGTCCAGAGGGCTCGGGTGAATTTTGGATAGGCCACGCATTGCATTTTTGAAGTTGTAAAAATCTGGTATTTTTTGCTTCTATGATCTTTGCATTTGCAAAGATGAGCCTCAAAAAGATCAAAAAGTTCAAAAAGCCTCAAAAAGCTAAGCACAAGAGTGATCACTAATTCAAAAAGTTCATAGACATGATGAAGAGTCTTACAATCAATGTACCCTTGGTAGAGGCACTTGAGCAAATGCCAGGGTATGCCAAGTTTATGAAAGAGTTGGTAACTAAGAAGAGGTCGATGGAGTGTGAAACAATACCAATGACGCATCAAGTGAGTTCTATAGTTCACTCTATGGCCCCAAAACTTGCGGATCCCGGAGCTTTCACTATCCCTTGTACTATAGGGAGTGCGAATTTCGCCAAGGCCCTTTGTGGCTTAGGGCCCAGCATAAATTTGATGCCATATTCAGTTTTCAAGACCTTGGGGATTGGACAACCTTGCGCAACTTCAATGCGACTTCAAATGGCGGATCGGTCAATGAAGCGACCTTTGGGAATAATTGATGACGTATTGGTCCGTATTGATAAATTCATATTGCCGACCAATTTTGTTATATTGGACTGTGAGGTGGACTTTGAAGTGCCAATCATTCTTGGAAGACCTTTCCTAGCTATGGGGAAGGCATTGGTTGATGTTGAAGCGGGCGAGTTGACATTCCGCGCGGGGGATGAGAAGGTGGTTTTCCGTGTTTGCAAATCTATTAGGCAACCGAATAGCTCCGAGGTGTGCTTATTTGTTGACATTGTCATGACTGTGATAATGGACGAGACAAGTGTTGTGCTTAATGTGGAAGACCCTCTTGTGACCATTCCTCTAAATCGGATATCAATGATGATGCAAGTAGGCGTGCATAGATGCTTTACATGATATGGAATCTTGGAGGCCCAGTAAGATGTCTTTGAATCTTGACAATCGGGAATCTACACTAGCAAAGCCAACAATTGAGGAGCCACCGGTGTTGGAATTGGAACAAGTTGCTCCAGACCTCTACCTCACAATCTCTAAGCCCGATATTATCGTGAAGGATGATGCAAAGCTATTTTTGGAGTATGAAAGGGGGTTAGATGAGTGACGCAAGAAGTGGTGACCTACCCGGTTTCCGACATTTCTTGGATTCCTTCAGAGCACTGTATGCAAATGAAGGGTGGCATGACCATAATGCCAAACTCTCAGAATGTGCAGAGCCCCGCACAACCAGTTGCAGGTTGGCAGGGCTGCAAGGATTATGGAAGATTGAACAAAGTGCCCCGACATGATCACTATCCACTACTGTTCATTGACAAAATGCTAGATCATCTTGGTGGGCGTGATTTTTATTATTTCTTGGAGAGATTTATGTGAGCCACGTGGTGGCGGTTCTTGATTTGAAGTGATGTAATAGTAACATGCGTCGTGCCGCGAAGTTAAATCAGGCGCTTCTTGGGAGGCAACCCGTGTCTTTTTCTTTCTCTTTAATTTTCTTTGTAGATTAGGAACTTTTGAGCTAATTGTTTGTGAGATGTTGTAGGGATTGTGTTGAAATAGTGCAAAGCAAAAAAGAAACAAAAATTGCAATCTCTAAAGTTGCCAGTACGGCTGCGGTGCATTTTTGCGCAGTCCGCGCTGGCATGAGCCAAGTTGCCAAGTCTCTGAAGTTTGTCGCGCGGCCGCGGTGCAGTTTTGCGCGGTCCGCGGTGCACTCTAACGCGGCCGCACAAGGTTGCCTTCTGAAATTCGGATTTGAAACCCAGTGCGGTCCGCAGTCACTTTTACGCGTCCGCACTGGTAGGTCAGTTCGGGGCCCCACCATTTTCTATAAATAGGGACCTTAGGCCTCATTTTACACTTTTCGCCAATTGAAAGCCTGAGCCCTAAATTTTTTACTGTTCTTACACCTCTGAGACTAATCTTCGCGTATGCTTGCATTGAGTACCTGATTCTTCTTATTCCTGGTAACATTTGACACATTTGTCTTTAATTATTTCATATGTTTTACTTTTGTTTGTTTCCCAGTAGCTGTAGCTTCTTCTTTCTTTCTGTGTTTCTTAGGTTTAATAATTAGGTCAGTTTATATGTTGGTTTTGGATGCTGGGCATGATTTTCATATTGGGTAATTGAGTAGGGACAACTAGGATTCAAAAACTTGAACAAAAATGGACGAATTTGTCAAACCCTAACTCGATCCCTAACTGTTGGCTCAACGCGGTCTGCGATCATTTTCTCACGGTCCGCATGGCCCTGACGTGGCCGCACTACTGATGGTGCGGTCCGCGGTGGCCTTTGATCTGATATGCAGTCTGCTTCCAGCATGGCCGCATACCTCATTGTGCGGTCCGTGCTGGACCAACGCGGCCGCGCTACACTTTTGCGCAGTCCGCGTTGTGAGATTCAAAGAGTAAGGAGGTCTTTGCCCACCGCGGCCGTTCCACTATTATGCGGACCGCAGTGCCTCCAGCGCGACCGCATACCTGTTTTGCACGGTCCACGCTCCTATGTCCTGCAGCCTGTCCTGCTTCTGTGTTATGCAATCAACTGTGTCCTCCTCTTGTGTAATTCATCTATTTCACTGCATGTTCTTAAACTAACAATGTTAGATGTGTGTTTTTGCAGATCATGGTTAAACAAGGAGGCAGTAAACAAACACAACAACCCGGGAGAGGTGGTGCCTCCCGAGGGGGTAAAGGCAAGAGAATAGCAAAACTCACTCCCCAGGCTCGGGAGAACATTAAAAAGACCCGAAAACTGATATGGGCTGCTGATAGGGCTGCCTCTCATTCTTCAGGGAGTAAGTATGTGCCCTCCAAAATCATATCCTCAGATTCTATCCCAACTCACATAGCCGACCCCCTCTACCTAGTTGATACTCCTCCACCATCACCCTCGATCAAAAGACCAGTGAATGTAGTCTCGAATTCGTCTGATGAGTCCGTGGCCGGTAATGAACAATACTCCACTTCTTCCACAGCTTCATTATCTGGGAGAGTGCAGAACAAGGTGAGGGAGGTGAGCCTCAGATCGGGGGTATTGAAAGAACCAGAAAACCTGAAGTTTGGGAAGATCGATTCGTCAGTCAAGTGGCATTTCACAAGTTCAGGGAGTGGTGGCCGGTGAGGAAGTTGATACCGGAGAGAAGTTTTATTAATACTGACCTTTTACCCCACAAACCGAACGTGCAGAGGGAGTTTCGAAATAGACATGGCTGGGAATTTTTTAAGGAAAAGTGCATCGAAGCTAATGAGCACATGGTTAGAGAATTCTACTGTAATGTAGCTCACATTGTCAAGGATACGAAGGTGACCAAGGTGAGAGACAAAAAGGTGGTGTTTGATGGGAAATCCTTAAATGACTACTTGGGGTTCAAGGATGAGGATGAGTCGCTTTATCTGGCTAAGTTAGCAATGGGTGAGGAAGTTCAACCTTGGTTGGCCCAGTTCTTGGCAATCCCAGCTACTGTCCCAACATGGTTGCAAGCAGGGAAGAAAATATATAGGAACACCTTCAACTTTGAGGCTCGAGGGTGGTTGACATTTGTATGCAGTCGGCTTTACCCTTCTACCCACGATCATACTGTTCCACTTACCCGGGCCATTCTTGTTGCATCTATTATGGCTAGGTACCCTATCAATGTGGGTAATGTGATGTCTAGGGTGATTTCTGCTGTGGGACAGGAGAAGGACTGGAACTACCCTTTTCCCAACATCCTAACTATGTATTTTAGGGATCTGGAGGTCAAGAAGAAAAGATTTGATGTCAAGACAAAACCTGTGGCTCCTTACTCTTGGTACAACATGCAAGGCCCGGACAACCCAAAATCCAAGATATACCAGCCCCCTACCTCTGCCCCAACTGGCCAGTCTGAGGAGCCAGTTGCAGTAGAGCATTCTACCGAGCCTTCCACCGTACCTGCTACCACTACCATTAAGACCTTGCACCCAAGGCCTTCTTCTTCAGTTGGCCCCGGTACTTCAGCGGGCTCGGGGGTGACATCTTCAAAGACTCATCCCTTCACGACCCATCAGTTGAGTCAATCCTTGGCTAGCTTGAACAACTGGATGTCAGTTACGTCCAAGTTGTCCACTTTATCCTCTACTATTCAGACCTAGGGAGCACCTCAGCCAGCCTAGATCCCTCAATCCATTGAGGACACTTTGAAGAAGCTCCTGGAAAAGAAGGAAAAGATTATGAAGACTCAGGCCACTTTGACTACTGTTGTGGAATCACATGGCAAGGCTCTGAAGGAGCTTGCTAAGGAACACATGAAGCTGAGGAAAACACGGGCATCCAAGGAGTCTGCGAAGCAGCTCAGGATGGATGTGGACAAGCTTTTAGCAGACTAGATGCCTCTAGACTTGCTATTTGGGGAGTCAGTCCTGGATCCAGCAGCACCAATGCCACAGACAGAGCAGGAGCAGGTACCCAGGCTCATGAGGAAGAAGAGAAAGCTCCCCAGCACAGTTGATGCGGTGATTGAGCTAGCAGAGGTTCAGGAGGGTCCCTCCAGTGTTGCACCTGACATTTAGCCAGTCCATGATCAGGCCCCAGCCCCAGCAGCTGAGCAGCAGGAGGCCGGGAACCAGTCTGAGGTTCCCGCACATACAGAGGACTAGGGGACCACTAAGGATCCTATGTAGACGGACCAGGCCTAGGGAGCTTTTCTATATCCTTTCATTGACTTTTTGTTCGTATTTGTGTAGTTGGCATTAGCGATAATGCCAGCTCTTATTCGTGGGGGTGCGCCCTACTTTTTTTGGATTATCTGGATGACTGTACATATTAGACTCTCATTTTATGTTCTGTTGATTTGATTTTCTAGTTGGTCTGTATATAACTTTACATTTTAGCTACTTTTCTCATACTTTTTATTCTCTTTTGGTCTGTATATAAAGTTACATTCGGTATATACTCATCCCTTATTGTATATTCTACTCCCCTATTGTACATATTTTTTCTATTTTCGCAAAATTTTTCATTTTTAGCTTCGTAGATAGGCTCGTAGCCTTTTGTTTTGTTTTTGGCATTTTCAATAAGCCCTTAGTTTTCTTAATGCCACGGTTCTTTCCAAGGGTGGGGTATAGGGCAAACCGGGTGGCTCTTCCCAATGATAGATGGCGTGATAACCTTCTTAAGGGTTTGAGTCTGTTTCTTTGATTTTTCTTTTGTTTTTGATAGTTGTAGTTAAGGGTACCTCAAGCAAAGCTTCACTTGGTCCTAACACATTTGCTTTTGATCCCATGGTCAAAGACATAATATTGTGTTTAGGATGGTGAAAGTCGTGGCTTTGAGACTCTTGCATTGACCAAACAATCATCATGTGGTCTTTTCGGACCATTGTGTGCTTGAATCGTAACTAAAGTCGTTGTGGGCCCTCGACTCGATGTCATTAGCAATTCCCTAGCATGTGTGATGAGGAATCAAATTGTGAGTCCAAGTCCCGAGCCAATGGTCTAGAACTTGCCCTGAATGTTTGTTGAGGCGAAATCAAAGGTGAAATTTGACTTGAGAAGTGACTATAGGCTTTCCTTGATCTAAATGTTAAGATGAACAATTCCATGGCCTACCAATAAAATGATCCCTAGTTAACCCTTTTGAGCCTCAAACCTTCTTCTTTCATGAACCAATGTTACAATCCTATACCTGTTCTAATTCTACCATCTCTTGGCACCCACATCTTCCCTTGAGCAACGACGAAGTCTAAGTTTGGGGGGAGAGACAAGAAGTAAAACAAAAAGGGGTAAAAAGGTACAAAAGTAAGAAGAAAAAGGCAAGGTAATGAAAAAGAGAGAAAAAGAAAAAGAAAAAGACAAAAAGAAAGTTCAAGGTGAAAAATAATAAAAAGGCGTCAAGAAAAACAAAAGTCAAAAAGGTGTGGAAAAAGTAGAAAAAGGAAGAATGTCTTGAGTTGCATAAGAAAGAGTGACAATGTGTCTCTCTAACCCCTTGAAAGAGGTGATAATGACTCGAAGAGTCAAGTGAATTGTGCCAAAATGAAGCAAAAGAAGTGCTTAAGGGAAGGTTAAACCCACTTGAATAAGAACCTATCCTACCCTTACCCAAAGCCTTCACAATTGACTCCCCAAAAGCCCTATAGGATCTTGAGTTGAAGGGAACCTACATTAGTGAATACTTACATAAGGGGCAAGCATATGGTACCTAGAGCCAGACTTGTGACCTTCTTCTTGAGAGAGATGAGTGAAATTTCCATCAACCTCGGTTTGTGTGTCAATACTCTAAAAGGTGAGGTTCGCTTAGGAAGAGTTGAGGACGTGTGAGTTTGGGTTTCACAATGACCAAAGTAATTTAGAGAAGTTCTTTGATGAAATGTGTCAACTCTTGATGCTCTTGTGCCACACTTGATCCAAAGTTTTCAAAGTTTCAATGTGTTTATGATGCATTCGTATTGAGGGAAATTGTTAGTCCCAATTGATGCTTATTGAGGTTGCTTTAGGGTAGTTGGAATTTCTTGGATTGCCCTTTTAAGGGTGGGTCTTATTTTGTTTGCTTAAGGACAAGCAAAGGTTTAAGTTTGGGGGAGTTGATAAGTTAGGATTTTACCATGTTTATGCCCTTACTTGCTATTGCTTTGGTTACAAATTGCTACAAAATAGTCCCAAAATGCTTACAAGTTGTGCTTGATTGCAGGTTTGAGCGACAAAGTGACAAATGTCCAAGAATCGGCTCAAAACGGAGTGAAACCTGCTCAAGTGTCAAAGACCAAGTGAAATGAGGAACATGAAGCTTAGCGCGGACCGTGCAAGAATGAACGTGGCCGCACTAGGAGATTCAGAGACCTACCATATCAAGCTACAAGCCCACACGGCCACGGTGCATATCAGTGCGGTCCGCGTTAATGAGATTCAGAGAGTTGATATATCAGGCTTGAGGCAACGCGGTTGCGCTACCTTTTTTCGCGGTCCGCGTACAGGAGAATCAGAGACTTGGATCTTTGGGAGTTAAAGCCACGCGGCCGCGCCACCTTTTTGTGCGGTCCACATTACTGAGGTTCAGAGACTGGTGGATTTGACCAAATCAAGCAATGCGCTCCGCGTACCTTTTTGTGCGGACGCGCTAATTTCCATCGCGGCCGCGCTGCACTTTTGCGCGGTCCGCGATCCTCAACTTCAGAGAGATGAGATTAAGATTCCAAGAGCCAACGCGGCCGCGCTACCTTTTTGCGCGGTCCGCGCTGACCCCGCAAGGGTATTTTTGTCCAGTTTTTCCAGCCCGATATAAATAGAACATTTTACCATTTTTAGGAAAAGTTTTATGTTCTGAATGCAGCTGAGCTCGTGAGACCGGATATTGTAGCCATTTTTGGCACTTTTGCTCTTTATTATTGTAGATTCTACTTAGTAATCAATTAATATGTTTAGTTCATAATCTATTTTTTCTGTTTCTTCTTTAATTATGTGTAGCTAAACCCATAAGCTAGGGTTGTGGCTCAACCCTAGTATGGGTAGTTGATGGGTGTTGCCATCTAGGGTGAGATTGATATTGGGTGTTTGTTATTTGGGTTAATTTTGTGTTTCGATTTAGAATTTGTGGTTGCAAACATGAATTCAAAGCTCAGTGGGTCTAACTCTTCTTGAGAAAGAGAGGCCATGACCCTAAAGTTGACCCAACAAGGAATTGGGATGGACCCATGAGAATGGTAGTCCCAATTAATGGGTTAAACCTCAAGAGAGTAATCACTCTACTTGAACCCTAGTTTATTGGTCTAATTGGCCTACCCAATTGGTCTCGAGAGAGCTAATTGTGCAAAATCGTTCTCTCTACTGAGAGGTGTGAGAATGGGTACAATTTTGCAACGGTTATAGCATAAGCCCCAAATATATCAATCTCCCCTTAGTAACTTCTACTTGTTGACTAGCCACCTAGGAAGTGTCACGATCCCAGTGCCTTTATTTACATTAAATACAACTTAGTAATATTCATGTAGCTTAATTTAGCCTTAATTATTAGTTATAACAGTAGTGATAAATACAAAGAAAACCAAAAATGTTTGAAGTGACATTAGAAGCACAACTGCATCTCTAGGCTAGACAGACAATCCAACTCCATTACTTGCTCCATGTGGAAATTTGATCCCGAACCACCATTCGGGTAAAAGCTATTGCGACCCGCTCTTTGTACCTTGGTGTAGCATTGAGTCGGCAGTGATCAATGACCAGGTTGACCCAGAAGGGTGCCCAGTTTAGATTGTCGGACGAGTGTGAGGCGAGCTTTCAGAAGCTCAAGACAGCTCTGACTACGGCAACGGTGTTGGTTTTGCCCATAGGTTCAGGGCCTTATACAGTTTATTGTGATGCTTCCCATATTGGGCTTGGTGCAGTGTTGGTGCAGTGTTGGTACAGGATGGCAAGGTCATTGCCTATGCTTCGAGGCAGTTAAAGATTCATGAGAAGAACTATCCAGTGCATGATTTGGAGTTGGCAACTATTGTTCACACATTGAAGATTTGGAGGCACTATTTGTATGGCGTGGCATGTGAGGTGTTCACTGATCATAAGAGCCTTCAGTACTTGTTCAAGCAAAAGGAATTGAATTTGAGGTAGAGAAGGTGGTTGGAGTTGTTGAAGGACTATGATATCACCATTTTATATCATCCAAAGAAGGCCAATGTGGTGGCCGATGCTTTTGAAAGTACAATGGGGGGGGGGGAGGGTGAATTGTATATAATTTAATTAAATCGTGATAAGATGACTTAAAACTTTAGTAGTCAACTTAAAACCGTAATGCTTGCAGACAGACAGACTTGAAATAATAAGCAGAAAGTAAATGCAGAAATTAAAGACACCAGGATTTTTATATTGGTTCGGATTCAATGTGAATCCTAATCCAGTCCCCTTGGGTTGCAAGGGATTTCTCTTCAAGCAAATGAGTTTTCTTTCGAGTACAGATTCAGTATTTGTCTCTCAGTAGTTTTGGTACTCATTGGATACAATGCCTCACCAGTTGAACGCTCTTTTTCTATTCCTGACTTGTTACACAGCAGATCTATCTAGGCTACTATGCTTGTTTGCAGTAAATTGAAGAGAGTGAATTTGGTAAGATCAAAGTATACTAAGGGTGAAGTTGCGCTATGTATTTATACAATGATGTTTGGTGAAGGCTTGTAAACCCAAGGGATTTGATCCCTGGAAAGAGTTGATTCTTTCCAAAAATAAGGTATTAGTCGTTGCATCTCCTCAGATGTTTTCCTTTGGTAATCGATGAGTTTGACAGAACTCTTCCTTGATTTGTGCGACCCTTCCATTCTTGACTACTGTCCGGATATTCTAGAGTTAAGTGATCTCCGGTGATTTTATTTGTCTCGATAATCATGGATTGCATTGAGTCTTTATTCCATTGCTGCAACTTTGATTTCCCAGAATCATGGGATCAATCTCGTAGAATTGATTCTTTCCTTGTGCATCATGATATTTGGGATAGCTTCGATATCCTTGTTTGTTATGGAAACTCCTGCACATGCATCATTAATTTGCATCATTAAAATATGTTCTAACAATCTCCCCCTTTTTGATGATGGCAAAATAATATGCATATAGGTAAAGGAATAAACAACAGTTGACTTCCCTATTTTGGACTGGCCGTATTAGCTCCCCCTCAATGTGTGTAGTCAACTAATTTGGACACTAGTTGATTGCTCCCCCTCAATATGTGTGGTCAACTGATCCTGAGCTCCCCCTCAACGTGAGCAGTCAACTTGTACCTGTATATTTCAAAAGCGTATATCTATACATGTAGCATAGTCGACTTAATGACTTGTAGAGAGAGGATATGCCTGCACAAAAGTAATATATCTATGCATGTAGCATAGTCGACTTAATAACCTAGAGAGATGCCTGCACAAAAGCGTTAATATATATTCTCCCCCTTTTTGACATCATCAAAATAGGGAGTAGCAAAAATAATATCCACAGGAAGAAAAAAAAAACATCCACGGGCAAAGCCCAAACACAGCCAAATCAAGTTTGTTTGAAAACAAAAAAATACAATTGTCTGTAGATCACACCCATCTCATCGTCTTAGAAAGTAGGTGAGGGTGTTGCAGATTGCTTCCTTCATCTGTTCAAAACTGGTGTTGGCAGCAACGATCATCCCATCCAGCCTGTCATGCACCTCCTTGAATGCTTTAACCACATTCTCCCTTACCCTTTGCACAACGACCCTTATTTTGGACACATCTGACCCTGTTTCCTTAGAAATACTGTGAATAGCATCCACAATTGATTGAGTGGCTGACAGGAGAGTCTTGATGTCTAGAAGTTGAGAGTTAATGGATCTGAACTTTTCATTGAGGTCTGCAGTAGTGGGAGAAGAGGGTACACCAGAAGATGGCTTGGGGTCCACAGGAGTTGGCTTGGCATCACTTTCACCCTTTTTGACCCAAACACCCTTAATACTCACATACCCCATACTTGAGAAGGCTCTAGAGTTGTAGCACTTGTACACAGGAACAGAGGGGTAATCTGAAAGCTAGATTTGATGGGCTTCTAAAATGTGGGTGATGGCCATACCATAGGGAAGACTGGTTGGATCTTCTGCACTCTCAATCATGAAATTGATAACCTAGGAGGACAAATTGATTTTGAGGTTGGAGATAAGACAGTAAACAAAGAAGGTGTCTCGTTGAGAGAGGATTGAGAACGAACCAGTTCTGGGAAGGAGAGTGGTGGAAACAATGTGAGCAATAACCCTAGTTTCAAAACTCACATCACTGGGCCCTAACTGATTTGGGAGGTTCTCAGAGGGATTTCCTGCAATGCACTGTTTGGCCTGGTCAAAGGTGATTTCAAAGTCCTCAGGCCAGACATTCTTAAACACAGTAGGGAAACCAGAGCAACGACATAGAAAAAGAGAGTCAAACACACCACAATCAAGAACAATGTGTTTACCAATAACAAGAGTTTCAAGCCTATCAGGTTTATTGGAGTGAAGATTAGCGTAAAACATACGAACGAGGGGTTCATAGACTTTGGGCGGAGAAACAAAGAGAAATTTTTCCCACCCTTGATACATGAAAAGATCCTTTACCTTGCAATTGAGGGACTCCATAAGATTGAGATCTACCACTCTACCATGGGCAATAGTCTTGTCCTTAAGAGAAACAAAGAAATCTTTATTTGGGGTTTCCCAGAAGTTGAGGTCGGATTCTAGAGAGGCAGAGAAATCGAACTTTGATTTCTTTGGAGTAGAAGCAAGGGGTTCCTCCATGGGACGCTTTTCAGAGGCTTTGTCACTTAGAGGTATGGAGTGTTCGGAGTAGCCTCCTTGAGAAGAGGCACAGCCTTCGGAACGATCTGACCCTAAATCTACTTGTTCAGGGGGCATGGAAGAGGGTTTCGACTTTGAGCGGGTACTCTTTTTGGTGGAAGCAGAGGGGTTTTTGGAAGATTTAGCTATGGGAGAAAATAGGTTTGGTACAGGGTGAGAGGGGTTGTTGGTAGAGGTTGAGGGAGATGGAGGAGATAGAGAGACAGAAAAGGACTAACTTAAAAAAGGAGAGGAATTGACGGTTGAGTACAGAAAAGGAAAAGGTGTCAGATGAAGCGACATGATGATTGGATTTCCAACATCGACTGCAAACTGATGGGAAACAAGCTAAAAAAGAGAGGGAAATGACTGACGGCGTAATTAATGCACTGAAGACAAACAATTATGATAATTTTTGAAACTTAACACTTTGGTCCTAACAATTCTTTGAAACACAAATAATGCCAAGAGATTGTCGTAAAGAATAGAACCTATCTTCTAATAGTGGTTTAGTAAAAATATCAGCTAATTGGGCAGAGGTACCAACAAAAGCTAATTCTATGTCACTTTTAAGAACATGATCTCTAATAAAATGATGTTTAATGTCTATATGCTTTTCTCTAGAGTGATGCACAGGATTTTTAGAGAGACAAATTGCACTAGAATTATCACAAAAAATTTGTATAGGTTTAAAAGAGAGTTCATAGTCACCCAATTGATGGGACATCCATAGTAGTTATGCACAACATTGACCAACGGCTATGTATTCAGCTTCAGTAGTCGACAAGGCGACTGATGCTTGTTTTTACTATTCCAGGATATTAAGGCCTTTTCCAGTAATTGACAAGTGCCACTTGTGCTTGTCCTGTCTTCTTTATCACCTGCTAAATCTGCATCTGAAAAACCTTCTAATTTAAATGAGTTAGAGCGAGGATACCACAACACATGAGATACTGTACCAATAAGATATCGAATATTTCTTTTAACAGCAGTTAGATGTGACTCTTTGGGAGCCGACTAAAACCTGGCACATTTACAGACGCTAAACATAATATCCGGTCGACTAGCGGTCAGATATAGTAGAGATCCAATCATTCCTCTGTATTTGGTTTCATCAACTGGAGTGCCCTGTTCATCTTTATCCAAATTTGTGGCTGAACTCATAGGAGTCCCAATTGATTTGGCATTGCTCATGCCAATTTCTGAATCAGCTCCTTGGTATATTTCGTTTGACATATAAAGGTTTCTTCTTCAGATTGATGAATTTGAAGCCCAAGGAAGAATGTGAGTTCACCCATCATACTCATTTCGAATTCACTTTGCATGAGGTTTGAAAATTCCTTGCACATAAGAGGGTTATCGCTTCCAAAAATAATATCATCAACATAAATTTGAATGATAAGATTACCTTCTGTTGACCATTTAATGAATAGAGTAGTGTCAATTTTACCTCTGGTGAATCCATGATCAACAAGAAAGGTACTTAACCTGTCATACCAAACACATGGAGCCTGTTTCAGTCCGTATAGGGCCTTGGTGAGTTTGTACACGTGATAAGGAAATTTTGAATCTTCAAATCCTGGTGGTTGTTTCACAAAAACCTCCTCTTCAATGAATCCGTTTAGAAAAGCGCTTTTGACATCCATCTAAAATAATATGAATCCTTTAAATGATGCATAAGCTAGCAGGATTCGTATAGACTCTAATCGGGCTACTGGAGCAAAGGTTTAATCGTAGTCAACTCCTTCTTGTTGTGAATAGACTTGAGCAACTAGTCTAGCTTTGTTCCTTATGACTTGTCCTTCTTTGTTTAGTTTGTTTCTGAACACCCATTTCGTTCCGATGACGGAAACATTTTCAGGTCGGGGTATCAACTTCCATACTTGATTCTTGCTGAATTGATCTAGTTCCTCTTGCATGGCTTTCACCCAGCTTGAGTCCTTCAACGCTTCTTCTACCTTTTTTGGCTCTATTTGAGAGATCAGAGCAATATTTGCTTTCTTTTTGAGAGCAGCTCTGGTCTTCATACCTTCATTTGGATCCCTTGTTCGGTCGACTTGGCTACATCTGTGAGACTAGCTGACTCCTGTGATTTTCTTTTGTCCTGAACATCTTGAATTTGTTCTCCTTCACCTGCATTGATACCTTTCTTGACCATGGGATTATTTTCATCGAAAATGGCATGAACTGATTCTTCAACGCACAAAGTTCGTTTATTAAAAACTCTAAATGATCTGCTATTTAAAGAATAACCAAGAAAAATACCTTCGTCACTACGTGGATCAAATTTTCCAAGACTGTCCTTACCATTGCTATGGATGAAACACTTACTTCCAAATGGATGAAAGTAACTGTTGTTAGGACGCTTACCTTTCTAAAGTTCATACAGAGTCTTTTTCAGAATGGGCTTTATGAGACATCGATTTAGAATGTGACATGCAGTACTCACACCTTCAACCCAGAAATGATTTGGCAGAGAATGTTCTAGCATCATGGTTCTTTCCATGTCTTGAAGAGTTCTATTTTTTCTTTCCACAACTCCGTTTTGTTGAGGTGAGTGAGGAGCAGAGAAGTTGTGAGTGTACCCTTGATCATTACAGAAATCTCCAAATGCCTTGCTTTCAAACTTGCCTCCATGATCACTTTGGATTATGGAGATAGGATAACCTTTTTCTCTCTCAATCCTTTTGCAGAAGACTTCAAAGTTTCTTAAGGCTTCTTCTTTATGAGACAGAAAAATTACCCAAGTGAAACGTGAAAAGTCATCGACAATAACAAAAGCATATTTCTTACCTCCTATACTAGCAGTTCTAGTTGGTCCAAACAAATCCATATGAAGTAATTGAAGGGGTTTTAAGGTAGATACTATGTCTTTATTTTTGAAAGAGCTTCTAGTTTGCTTACCCATCTGACATGCATCGCAAATGTGAGTCCTAGAAAAATTCAATTTGGGTAACCCTATGACTAAATAATGTTTGGATAACTTTTCAATTAGATGCATGATAGCATGACCAAGATGTCTATGCCACAACCAAGGATCATCAGACATAGAGGTTAAGCATATGTGACCATCTATATTTTCAAAACCATCAAGTATATAGACATTTCCATACCTTTTTCCAGGAAGGATTATTTTACCTGATTCGTCTTCGATGGCACATCCAGTTCTCTTAAATTTTACCTCATATCCTGAGTCGCAGAGTTGTCTTATACTGAGAAGATTATAATTTAATCCATCAACCAGATATACTTCAGTAATATCACAGCTGTTGTTGAAAGGAATGGTTCCGGTGCCAACTATTTTGCCTCGTGAATCATCTCTGAATTTGACGCTTCTTCCGTCAATCTTTGTAACTTCTTTAAATAGGCTTTTTTCACCTGTCATGTGATTGGAACACGCACTATCTAGGTACCATTTTCCTTTGCGCTTTATTCTGTGGTGTTCCTGCAATACAGAAATATTACTTTCTTTTAGGTACCCAAGCTTGCTTGGCTCTTGGTGAGTTAGTGTTACTAGGTTCGGAGTTTTTAGGTTTCCAAACCCATCTGAACATTAGAGATTTATGAAATTGACAGCCAGAATATTTATGCCCACTTTTGTTACAATAATGACATTTGATCCCGGACCTGTCTTCAGGTCTTTCATATGAGTTGGAATTAGCAGTTGTAGGATTTGCTGATTCCTTTCTAGTTGACTTGTAAGTCAACTGGTTTGATAGACTAGTCGATCTAGTTCTGATTGGTTCTTTACCAGTTGACTTGTAAGTCGTCTGGTTTGACCTAATAGAGCTATGACCGGTGGATTTGCACAAGATGTTAAACTGCATTTGCAATTCCTCAAACTCTTCTTGCAGTACGTCTTTTTCAATTTCACATACTTCATGTTTGAGTTTCCAGTCTTTGACTTCCTTGGTGAGTCTCTTGAGTTCATTCATCATTTTCTGAGACTCCTTTAGGGTGGAGTCAAGAATGTCTTGTAATTCATTGCATCTTTCACAGTCATAAGGTCTTACCTCGCTAGTTTCTCCTTTTGCCATGAAGCAGCTCTCATTGTCTGAATCGTCTTCATCTGTCCAGCATCCTGAAGTTTTGTTAATCTCGTTTTCAAGAATTGTCATGAAGCAGAGATTTGCTATTTCTTCGTGGTCTGAGTCATCCTCATCACTCCAGCTTCCAAATGATCTGTTTTTGTTGAATCCTCTGGAGATCTTTTTCTTTAGTTCTGGACACTCTGCTTGGATGTGTCCAAACTTTCCACATTCGTAGCATTTTCCATCGTTCTTATCTTGTTCATTGTATTGTCTAGATCTTCCTGATGGAAATCTTCCTTTCTTTGTATTTCTATATCTTCGCATTAATCCATCCATGTTTCTAGACATCATAGTGATTTCCTCTTGTAGAGTTTCAGGATCATCAACTTCATTTTCAGCAGTTTCAGTAGTAGCTTTAAATGCAACAGTTTTCTTCTTCTCCTCTTGATTTGTCTTTTGCAGATGTGTTCTTTTGAAAGCAATGAGCTCTCCTCGCAGTTCATCATATGATAACTTATTTAGATCTTGAGATTCCAAGGTGACGACTTTAGTCTGCCTGGTGGTTGGTAGACTTCTGAGAATTTTCCTAACCTGATCGCCACTAGAGTATGGTTAGCCAAAAGCTTTTAAATCGCTGATTATCTTACTGAACGGGGCAAACATTTCTTCAATGGATTCTCCTTCTTTCATTGAGAATAATTCATAGTTGTGAACCAGCATATTTATGTGGGTTTCTTTTACCTTGCTGGTACCTTCATAGGTGACTTCGAGTTTATCCCACATTTCTTTAGCAGTATCACAACTGGAAATCTTTTCATATTCTTCACCACTTATTGCATTATGAAGCAGGTTCCTTGCCTTGTGATTTATTTGAACAGCTTCCAATTGTTCCTTTGAGTATGAGTCTATATCATCATGGTCAACGAGTGGTGGTGAGCTGGCAGGTACTTGATTTGCCATGATCTTTTTCTCACAAGCTGTTAAGCAAAAAGCAAAAGTGTGAGCCTTGCTCTGATACCAATTGAAAGTACAAGATGGGGGGGGGGG
>MU738135.1:32261-78607 GCA_026770625.1 Nicotiana glauca
AACAATCATGAACCCTTCATCTATCATAATTCTTTCTCAAGTAATTATAATAATCTACTAGACGCACTTTCTCAAGCTACGCTAGCTCCTTGCACAATACGGTTCACTTAGATTGCACCCGGGATTTTGTTATCTCTAATCCAACCCCTAAACCCTCGGTTATGACTCTCGTCTATACTCCGAGAGTGATGTTGTTCATACAATCACCTAAATATGCACTCTCTCTCAAGAAGATACATAATAAATAGGAAAGGATAATTAAGGGCACTTTCAACTAATTCACAATCAAAACATAGATGAACAATTAGAGATTAACAACCAAATCTAATTATATTGATAAAATAACCAAGTTATTCCCAACGGGTTCCACCAAAACCTTAGATTAAGGGTTTTAACTACTCATGACAATGGGGAAATCAAATACTATAAGGTTCATAATCATAAATTGCAAGATAGAAACAATGATGTTTTGGGTGATTTCTCACACTTGTTTTTCTTGCCAAAGTACTCTCTAATAATGTTCCATGCCTCCCTTGGGCGAGTTCTAGTATTTAAATAGGGTTTTGGGCTAAGAATTTCGGAATTTGCACATAAGTCCTTCAATATCCCGTCGCCTGCCGCGGTNAGTAAATGCAGAAATTAAAGACACCAGGATTTTTATACTGGTTCGGATTCAATGTGAATCCTAATCCAGTCCCTTTGGGTTGCAAGGGATTTCTCTTCAAGCAAATGAGTTTTCTTTCGAGTACAGATTCAGTATTTGTCTCTCAGTTGTTTTGGCACTCGTTGGATACAATGCCTCACCAGTTGAACGCTCTCTTTCTATTTCTGACTTGTATACAGAGCAGGTCTATCTAGGCGACTATGCTTGTTTGCAGTAAATTGAAGAGAGTGAATTTGGTCAGATCAAAGTATACTAAGGGTGAAGTTGCGCTATGTATTTATACAATGATGGTTGGTGAAGGCTTGTCAACCCAAGGGATTTGATCCCTGGAAAGAGTTGATTCTTTCCAAGAATAAGGTATTAGCCGTTGCATCTCCTCAGATTTTTTCCTTTAGCAATCGATGAGTTTGACAGAACTCTTCCTTGATTTGTGCGACCCTTCTGTTCTTGACTGCTGTCCGAATCTTCTAGAGTTGAGTTATCTCCGATGATTTGATTTGGCTCAATAATCATGGATTGCGTTGAGTCTTTATTCCATTGCTGCAACTTTGATTTCCCAAAATCATGGGATAAATCTCGTAGAATTTATTCTTTCCTTGTGCATCATGATATTTGGGATAGCTTCGATATCCTTGTTTGTTATGGCAACTACTGCACATGCATCATTAATTTGCATCATTAAAATATATTCTAACAGCTTTGAGTAGGAAGTCAGCTAGTATGGACAGTTTTGCTTATATTCCAGTCAGTCAGAGGCCACTTGCTTTGGATGTTCAGGCCTTAGCCAATCAGTTCGTGAGACTGGATGTTTTTGAGCCCAGTCATGTGTTGGCTTGCACGGTCGCTCGTTCTTCATTATTGGAGCGTATCCGTGATCGGCAGTTTGATGATCCCCATTTATATATCCTTAGAGACACGGTGCAATGTGGAGGTGCCCAGCAGGTTACCTTAGGTGATGATGGAGTTTTGAGATTGTAGGGCCGAGTATGTGTGCCTAATGTGGACGGACGAGAGTTGATATTGGAGGAGGCTCATAGTTCCCGGTACTCTATTTACCTGGGCGCCACGAAGATGTATCAGTATTTGCGGCAGCATTATTGGTGGCATAGAATGAAGAAGGATATTGTTGCATATGTCGCTCGGTGATTGAATTGTCAGTAGGTTAAGTATGAGCATTAGAGGCCTGGTGGTTTATTTTAGAGGATTGAGCTTCCCGAGTGGAAGTGGGAGAGGATCACTATGGACTTCGTTATTGTACTTCCGTTGACTCGGAAGAAGTTCGATGCAGTTTGGGTCATTGTTGATAGGCTGACCAAGTCAGCGCATTTTATTCCTATGGAAGTCTCCTATTCATCTGAGAGATTAGCTGAGATTTATATCCGGGAGATTGTTCGCCTTCATGGTGTGCCGACATCTATCATTTCAGACTGGGGTACATAGTTTACCTCGCGCTTCTGGAGAGCAGTTCAGTGAGAGTTTGGCACACGGGTTGAGTTGAGCACAACATTTCATCCCAGACGGACAGGCAGTCCGAGCGGACTATTCAAATTTTGGAGGATATGCTTCGAGCTTGTGTTATTGACTTTGGAGGCTCGTGGGATCAGTTCTTGCCTTTAGCGGAGTTTGCCTACAACAACAGCTACCAGTCGAGCATCCAAATGGCTCCTTACGAGGCTTTATATGGTAGGCGGTGTTGGTCTCTGGTTGGATGGTTTGAGCCGGGAGAGGCTCGGTTGATAGGTACGGATTTGGTTCAAGAGGCCTTAGACAAGGTCAAGATCATTCAAGATAGGCTTCGTTCAGCTCAGTCCAGGCAAAAGAGCGATGCAAATTGTAAGGTTCGAGATGTAGCTTTCATGGTTGGTGAGCGGGTATTGCTCCAAGTGTCGCCTATGAAGGGCGTGATGAGATTTGGGAAGAAGGGCAAGCTTAGCCCTAGGTTAATTGGCCCATTTGAGATTCTTGATCGAGTGGGAGAGGTGACTTATAGACTCGCATTGCCGCCTAGCTTAATAGCCGTGCATCCAGTTTTTCATGTATCCATGCTTCGGAGGTATCACGGCGATCTAGCCCACGTGTTAGATTTTAGCATTGTCCAGTTGGACAAAGACCTTTCTTATGAGGAGGAGCCGGTAGCTATTTTGGACCGGCAGGTTCGTTAGTTGAGATCCAAGAGTTTTCCCTCTGCTCGTGTTCAGTGGAGAGGTCAGCCCCCTAAGGCATCGACCTGGGAGTCCGAGGCTGATATGCGGAGTCGTTATCCTCATCTTTTCCCCGACTCAGGTACTTCTTTCTTTTGTCCGTTCGAGGACGAACGGTTATTTTAGAGGTCAAATTATGATCACTTGTTTCCTTACTCTTTATGTGCTTCCCAGGCCTTGAAAACCTCATTTAGAGTTGCCTCGATTTGCGTGCACAGTTCGGGCGCGTAGCCGAAAGGCTTAAATATGAATTCTGTGTGAAAAAATGCTAGATTTTGATATTCATATGAATAAATTTGACTTCGGTTAGCATTTTGGGAAAACGAATCCGGACCCGTGATTTGACGCCCGGAGGGTCCGTAGAAAAATATAGGACTCGAGCATAAGCTCGGAATCGAATTCCGAGGTCCAGACCCCCAGAAATGAATTTTTGTGTGAAATTGTTTTCTGAAAATATTTTAGGGAATTTGAAATGAAATTTGATTAGAACGTATTGGTATCGGGCACTTATTTTGGTTCCGACGCCCAGTACATGTCTTATATGTAATTTAAGCGCTTTTTGCAAAATTTGGTTGAAAACGGACGTCGTTTGACATGTTTCGGACTTAAAATGGAAAATTTATGTTTTATGAAAACTTGGAAGAAATTATGAATTTTGAGGTTTAATTCGATGTATATGATGTTATTTTGGTGAATTGATCGCAAGGATAAGTCCGTATGATATTTTTGAGGTTGTGTACATAGTTGGTTTAGGGTCTCGAGGGCTCGGGTGAGTTTTGGATAGGCCACGCATTGCATTTCTGAACTTGTAAAAATCTGGTATTTTTTGCTTATGTGATCTCGCATTTGCGAAGATGAGCCTCGCAATTGCGAGCTCGCAAATGTGAGCTTTGAGTCGCAATTGCGAAGCCTTGAGCCTGGGCATATGATCGCAAATGCGATTCATTTTCTCGCAATTGTGAATAAGGGATTTATGGGCACTGATCGCAAATGCGATCCTTGTGCTCGCAAATGCAAATTGAGGCTGATCGCAAATGCGATCTTATGTTCGCAAATGCGAAAACTGGCAACCTAGTAAGGGTTCGCAAATGCAAACCCAGCTTCTTATTTCCCACATTTGGTCGGGGTTCGCAATTGTGACATCAGAGACCCAGCAATTTTATACTTAGTCGATTTTAAGTCATTTTTCACACCATTTTCAAAACACAACTCCTTTGGGCGCTTTTTCAAGAACAAGTTTCATTCCCAATCATTTGTAAGTTGATTATTACTTAATTCTTTCAATCATTAACATCATTTAACATGTTTTTCACTTAAAATCAATGATTTTCATGGGTGAAATTGGGGGTTTCGGGTAGAAGCTAGGTTTTCTAAAAATTGGGGATTTGGACCTCAATTTGAGGTTCGATTTCAAAACAAATTACATATTTGAGTTCGTGGGAGAATGGGTAACCGAGTTTTGGTTCGAACCTCGGGTTTTGACCACGTGGGCTCGGGGGCAATTTTGGAATTTTTGGGAAAAACTTGGGAAATTCATTTTTATGCGTTCAAATTGATTCACTTAGTGTTTATTAAAGTGATTGACTAAATTGTGACTAGATTCGAGCGAATTGGAGGTGGAATCGCAGGGTAAAGCTATAGTTGAGGTTTGAGTGGAATTCAAGGCATCGAGGTAAGTGTTTGGTTTAACCCTAGCTTGAGGGAATAGGAGTTGAGTCTTAATTGCTACGTGGTAATTGATCGAGTACGATGTATAGGCATGGTGACGAGTATCTATACATTGGTGTCTAGTATGACCGTGTATCCTTATATTGTGAATGTCTTGGTTTTGTTATAACTACCATACTTGATTAATGATTCTTTATGATGCAAAGAGTATGTGAAAGGAAATTGTGATCTTTAAATTCTGTGGAGCGTTGGCTCGAGTAGAAATACAAATTGTGAAATCATATGAGATAAGTAAATCTTTGGAGCATTGGCTCAAGTGATAATGTGAATTATGAGATGAAAGTGAAATAAGAGAATGAGTTATTAAGTTCCTCCCTTGCCGGGATGTTGAGATTATTTGATATTATGCCCTTGCTGGGATTAATTGCTTAAGTTGTGCTCCTTTGCCGGAATTAATTGTTTAAGTTGTGTTCCCTTACCGGGATTTCTATTATTGAATGTTAATTCCCTTGCCTTTGTTTGTGATTGTTGTTTGGGCGAGGATGAGTGTAAAGCACGAAGGGTGATGTCGTGCATTATTTGTATATGGTAAGGAAAGAGTGTAAATCACGAAGGGTGATGCCGTGCATTGTTTGCTTATTATGAGAAAGAGTGTTAAAGCACAAAGGGTGATGTCGTGCCGCATGATGTACCATTCTATGCCGATTCTATTGATATATGTAAGGAATGAGAGTAAAAGCACGAAGAGTGATGTCGTGCACATGTTATTGCTTGGTGAGTATGAGAGTAAAAGCACGAAGGGTGATGCCGTGCACTTGTTGATTTCTGTTTCATTATCTACTATTGAGTTGTGTTGTTTTCCCTCATTGCTGGACGACTCTTATTTGGAAATTATTATACTCCGCACGGCATGCTCCCCCTCCCATATTATTTATCTGTTTGTATTTCGATTCCGTTGTATATATATACATATATATATATATATAAATATATATATGAAATTGCACAGATTTATATGGTAGTCTGGTCTAGCCTCGTCACTACTTCGCCGGGGTTAGGCTAGACATTTGCCAGCACATGGGGTCGGTTGTGCTTAAGGGTGGGCATCGGTCGGTTTGGTTTGGCTTTGAACATTATCGGTTTTTCCTATCGGTTATCGGTTTACAAATATCATTACCCGAATATCATTACCCGATAACCAAACTGATAAGATATTCATTATCGGTTATTGGTTAATCGGTTATATATCATTGTCGGTTCGGTTATCAGTTTACCCAATAAGATAAAACAACTAAAAAACTTTGCAATATATAAAACAAAGAAATCAAACTACCAGAATGTATAAACTGTAAACTGCCAACTTTTGTTGTTTCTTAGCAAAAGTACGCTCCCACTTAACGTGTAAAGCAACCAGAATCAAAATTCTATAAAGCAACAAGAAAATTCAGCTAACCAGAAATTTCAACAGAAGAATCAAACCTGTCTATTACGTGAATAACATGGCATACGAGACTAAAGAAACGGTCTTTAAAACAACAAATAGATCAGGTATCCTAATGTCACGACCCCAATCTCGGTCGTGATGGCACCCAACGCAATTGCTAGGCAAGCCCGACCATTGAAAACTCTCAACCCGTGTACGAAAACTCATTGCCAATTAATTAAGTCAATTTAGTAGTTGCAGAGATTTATAATCCGATAGAAAATAGAAACAATACGGGAAAACCACAATAGTTGTCAAAAACAATCTCCCAAAAGATCTGGAGTCATGAGTCTAGAGCCTCTAGATACAACTGAGTAGTGAATCCACAATAATACAGAAGTCTAGAATACGGAAAGATAAAAGGGATAAGGAAAGGAGTCGGGTCCTGCGGACCTCAAGCAGCTACCTCGACAACTCCTGCGGACGTCAAGCAGCTACCTAGGATGATTACCAATCAATCTCTAGTCAAGAACATAGTATGAACATTGTACGGGACGGACTAAATCACACTCCCCACTCATGACCGACCCTGCACTCGTCATAGCGTACGTGTCTCACCTTAATATAGTGTCACAATGTGATATACCGGGGTTTCAAACCCTCAGGCATCATCTACATCTATTACTCACCTCAAGCCGGCCACAAGTCTAGCTCGCTATTCCTTTTCCTCTCGAATCAACCTCCTCACGCACCGAATATGATCAAAACCACAAGGAATACATTACAATAGGCTAATGGAACATAACCCAATTGAAATAACTCGAAAAACATCAAAAATCACGAAGTTGGCAAAACCCGAGCCCCGGGCCCACTTCTCAAAAAATTACGAAATTTACATCACCGGATTCCTCGTCTCACCACGAGTCCGTACATATCAAATTACCAAAATCGGAGTTCAAATGCCCCCTCAAATCCCAAATTCTCATTTCAAAAACCAAGCCCTAGTTCTTCAAATTTTTACCCACATTTCCAAGAATTAAAGGTTGATTCTTTAATAAAATAGCGTTTCTCGGTCACGAGACTTACCTCCAATCAATTCCCGTCAAAATCCTCTTCAATTTCTACCAAAAAGCTCTTAAGGTGGTCAAAAATGGAGGAAATAATGAATGGGGTCGCGGATGAAATAATATAAAAACCCCTCTGAACGCCCAGGTTTTACCCTACGCGAACGCGGTCAACACCCCCGCATTCGCGATGAACAAATTCCGTTGATCAATAATTTACTCTACGCGAATGCATCGACCAATACGCGAACACGATGCTCTAAGTTCTCCAATTACGCGAACGCATTTCCCATTACGAGAACGCGATGCACATGCTCCTCAACCCACGCGAACGCGAACCCCTTGTCGCGAACGCGTTGAACAAATCAGGTAGGGCCCCAGGCCCCTTCTATGCGAACGCGAACCAGCCCTCGCGAAAGCGATGGTCTGCAAAATTCCTCATCGCGAACACGTTCCTAAGGCTGCGAACGCGAAGACCAATTTTGGTCTGCAACAGCTGGGCAATTTTCTGCAATAAATTCAAAGTTCAAAACCTCCGTTAAGCCATCCGAAATCACCCCGAGGCCCCAGGGACCTCAACCAAAGGCACCAACATATCCCAAAACATCATACGAACTTCTTCCAATCATCGAAACACGTCAAACGACACTAAAACCATCAATTCACATCGGATTCAGGCCTAAGTTTCTTCAAAACTTCCGAAACATGCATTCGATCAAAAACCCAACCAAAACACCTCCAAATGACCTGAAATTTTACCCGCACATCCAAAATCACCTAACGGAGCTATTGCAACTCTCGGAATTTCATTCCGACCCCCGGATCAAAATCTCATCTACCAACCGGAATTCGCCAAAGTATTAATTTCGCCACTTCAAGCCTAATTCTACACTGGACCTCCAAAACCAATTCCGATCGCACTCCTAAGCCATCAATCATGCCCCGAAACTAACCGAATCACCGAAAATCATATCCGAGCCCTCTAACTAAATAGTCAACTTCCAGTTGACTTTTCCAAAATAAGCTTTCCTTAAAGAGACTAAGTGTCTCATTTCCATCTAAAACCAATCCAATTTGACTCGATTACCTCAAATACCGATAATGAAGCATAGATAAACATAATATGGGGGAAACGGGGAGGTAACTCACGTGACGACGGGTCGGGTCGTCACATCCTCCCCAACTAAAATAAATGCTCATCCTAGAGCGGGTCAAGAAACATACCTGGAGCCTCAAACAAGTGAGGATATCTGCTCCGCATCTCCTGCTCGGTCTCACAAGTAGCCTCCTCCACGGGCTGACCTCTCCACTGCACCTTCACTGAAGCTATATCGTTCGACCTCAACTTTCAAACCTGACGACCCAAAATAGCCACTAGCTCTACCATATATGTCAAATCATCATCCAACTGAACCGTGCTGAAGTCAAAAACATGTGACGGGTCCCCAACATACTTTCAGAGCATAGATACATGAAATACCGGATGCACGCTAGACAAGCTGGGTGGCAAAGCAAGCTCATAAGCCACCTCCCCAATCCTCCTAAGTATCTCAAAAGGCCCAATGAACCTCGGACTCAGCTTCCATTTCTTTCCAAACCGCATAACGCCCTTCATGGGCGAAACCTTCAGCTAGACCTTCTCACCTACCATATAGGACACATCCCGAACCTTCTGGTCCGCATAACTCTTCTGACGCGAATGTGCTGTACGAAGCCTCTCCTGAATCAACTTCACATTCTCTAAGGGATCCTGAACCATCTCTGTCCCCAATAATCTAGCCTCGCTGGGCTCGAACCAACAAACAGGAGATCTACACCGCCTTCCATACAACGCCTCATACGGAGCCATCTGAATGCTCGACTAATAGCTGTTGTTGTAGGCAAACTCTGCAAGCGCCAAAAACTCATCCCATGAACCCCCAAAATTAATAACACAGGCATGCAACATGTCCTCCAATATCTGAATAGTGCGCTCGAACTGCCCGTCTGTCTGAGGATGGAATGTTGTGCTCAACTCTACCTGCGTACCCAACTCTCGCTGAAATACTCTCCAGAACTGAGAAGTGAACTGAGTACCCCTATCTGAGATAATAGACACTGGAACCCCATGCAATCGGACAATCTCCCGGATAAAGATCCCTGCCAGCCGCTTCGAAGAATAGGTAGTACATACTGGAATGAAGTGCGCGGACTTGGTCAGCCGATCTACAATCACCCAAACCGAATCAAACTTCTTCAAAGTCCGAGGGAGACCACTTACAAAATCCATAGTAATCCTTTCCCATTTCCACTCAGGAATAACCATACACTGAAGAACACCGCCCGACCTCTGATGTTCATATTTCACCTGCTGACAGTTGAGACACCGAGCTACATGACTCACAATATCCTTCTTCTTTCTTCTCCACCAGTAATGCTGTCTCAAATCCTGATACATCTTTGCGGCACCCGGATGAATGGAATACCGCGAGCTGTGGGCCTCCGCTAATATCAACTCCCGAAGCCCATCCACATTGGGCCCGCAAATCTGGCCCTGCATCCTCAACACACCATAATCATCAATAGTCACATATCTGGCATCATCATGTTGTACCCTATCCTTAAGGACAAGCAAATGCAGATCATCATACTGGCGCTCTCTGATGCGGTCATACAAGGAAGACCGAGAAACCACATAAGCGAACACCCGACTAGGCTCCGAAATGTCTAACCTCACCATCCGATTGGCCAAAGCCTGGACATCAACTGCAAAGGGCCTCTCCCCAACTAGAATGTACGCCAAACTACCCATACTAACCGCCTTCCAGCTCAAAGCATCGGCCACCACATTGGCCTTCCCCGGGTGATACAGGATGGTAATATCATAGTCCTTGAGTAACTCAAGCCACCTCCACTGCCTCAAATTAAGATCCTTCTGTTTGAACAAATGTTGAAGGCTGCGATGATCAGTATATACCTCACAAGATATGCCATATAAGTAGTGCCTCCAAATATTCAAAGCATGAACTATAGCAGCCAACTCCAAATCATGTACGGGGTAGTTCTTCTCATGAGGCTTCAACTGACGAGAAGCATATGCAATAACTCTACCCTCCTACATCAACACACATCCGATCCCAACTCTCGAAGCATCACAATACACAGTGTAAGAACCTAAAGCTGATGGCAAAACCAACACTGGAGCTGTGGTCAAAGATGTCTTGAGTTTCTGAAAGCTCTCCTCGCACTCGTCCGGCCATACAAATGGTGCACCCTTCTATGTGAACTTGGTCAAGGGCGAAGCGATAGATGCTGGACGAATCGGCGATAATAACCTGCCAAACCAAGGAAACTCCAAATCTCCGTGGCCGAGGACAGTCTAGGCCAATTCTGCACCGTCTCTTTCTTCTTTGGATCAACCTGAATACCATCACTGGACACCACGTGCCCTAGAAAAGCCACAGATCCAAGCCAGAACTCACACTTAGAGGACTTTGCATAAAGTTTCTCCTCCCTCAATCTCTGTAATACCACTCTCAAAAGCTGAGCATGCTCCTCCTGGCTACGTGAGTACACCAGGATGTCATCAATAAAAATGATCACAATGAATCCAGATACGGCCGAAATACGCTGTTCATCAGATGCATGAACGCGGCTGGGGCGTTAGTCAGCCCAAAAGACAACTAGAAACTCATAGTGCCCATATCTGGTCCTAAAAGCAATCTTCATAATATCTGAATCCCTGATCTTCAGCTGACGGTAGCCTAAACGGTGATCAATCTTAGAGAATACCCTTGCCCCCTGGAGCTGGTCAAACAAATCATCAATACGCGATAGTGGATACTTGTTCTTTACTGTAACCTTGTTCAACTGCCTGTAGTCAATGCACATTCTCATTGTGCCATCCTTCTTCTTCGCAAATAGGACCGGTGTACCCCACGGTGACATGCTAGGACGAATAAACCCCTTATCTAGGAGTTTCTGAAGTTGATCATTTAGTTCCTTCAACTCCACTGGTGCCATACGATATGGATGAATGGAAATGGGCTGAGTGCCCGGCACCAGATCAATACCAAAATCAATGTCTCTGTCCGGTGGCATACCCGATAGGTCTGCTGGAAACACATCTGGGAAATCCCTCACAACGGGCACAGAATCAAGACTAGAAGTCTCAGCTCCAACATCTCTCACAAAATCCAAGTACGATAGACAACCTTTCACAACCATCCGTTGGGCCTTTAGGAAAGAAATCACCCTGCTAGGAACATAGTCAGTCATACCTCGCCACTCAATCCTTGGAACACCCAGAATAGCCAACGTAACTGTCTTGGCATGACATTCCAGAATAGCATGGTACAGAGATAGCCAGTCCATACCCAGAATAACATCAAAATCTACCATGCCCAATAACAACAAGTTGACTCAGGTCTCCAGACCCCCAATAGTCACCAAACAAGATCGATACACATGATCCACAATAATAGTATCACCCACCGAGGTAGATACGTGAACAGGCAAAGCAAGACACCCTCAGGTAGTCCCTAGGTGATGAGCAAAATATGAAGATACATAGGAATAGGTAGATTCAGGATCAAACAAAACAGAGGCATCCCTGTGGTAGACTGAAATAATACCTGTGATAACAGCATCTGATGCAATGGCATCCCTCCTATCTGGGAGAGCATAGAATCGAGCCTAACCACCGCCAGTCCGGACTCCACCCCTGGGGCGACCTCTGGCTACCTGGCCTCTACCCCTAGCTGATTGGGCGGGTGCTGATGAAACATGAGCAGAAGATGAGGGTTGATCCCTCTGCTGAGGCTGACTACCACGAAGCCGAGGACACTATCTCCTCATGTGACCAAACTCACCGCACTCGTAGCAACTACCCGGTGCTGGAGAAGGGGACTGAAGGTAACCCCTCGCTACATAAGAACCTTGGGTTGAAGAGGTAGGAGTAGAGTTCTGAGCTAGAAGGGCACTAAGTGAAGACTGGCCCTACTGGAATCCCTGATGACCGCGGCCTGAAGAAGCCCCACTGTACTTTGTGTGACCTGACTAAGGAGGCCTGAAGGATCGACCTCTGCCACGCTGGAACTGACCCCTAGACGAAGCACCACTGAAGCTACCTGAACCTCGAGGCCTCTTGGCCTCCCTCTCCTCACGCTCCCGATGGCGAGCCATCTCAATCTCCCGAGCCATGTCAACTACCTCCTCGAACGATGCACCCATAACCCTCTCTCTGGTCATCAAAATGCGGAGTGGATAGTTGAGGCCATCCACAAACCTCCTAATCCTCTCCCGGTCAGTCTGGATCATCCATGTAGCATGCCGAGCTAGCTGTGTAAACCTCATCTCGTACTGGGTCATAGTCATGTCCCCCTGAATCAACCACTTGAACTAATGACGCAGCTTCTCCCTGCGAGACTGCGGTACATACTTCTCTAGAAAGAGAGTGGAGAACTGCTGCCATGTAAGGGGTGCTTCTCCAACAGGCCTACGCCTCTCAAACTCCTCCCACCAGGTAAATGCAGGCCCTGAGAACTGGAAGGTAGTAAAAGCCACTCCACTCGACTCCAAAATCCCTGCAGTGCAAAGCATACGCTGTCACTTGTCTAGAAATCCCTGGGCATCCTCGCCCTCAATACCACTGAACGTCGGAGGCTGGAGCCTACCGAACCTCTCTAGTCGACGCTGCTCATCGTCTGGCATAGCTGGAACCACATAATCTAGAGTTGGTGCGGCTGGCGTAATTGGGTCAACCGGTGCAACTGGCTGAGCTGGGGCTGCTCCCGGTGTCTGCAATCCCTGGACAACCTGCTCAGGTGTGCGAGCAGCGAGGGTCTGATGACTACCCCCAGTCTGTGAGGTAGCTACGGTAGTAGTGGCTGAGACTGCCTGAGCCAGGCCAGTACAGATGGATAGTATCTGAGCTAAAGCCTCCTGGAGACCAGGAATCACAATAGGCACTACCGGTGCTGTTGGAGCATCTACAGCTGGAGGCTGGTCCTGAACCGGGCAAGCTGGTGGATCTGCAGGGGCTGCCCTCGCTGGTCTGCCTCGACCACGACCACGACCGCGCCCACGGACTCTAATGGGGGGTAATGGTGGTCGTCCATCACGTCCGGTAGCACGGGTTCTCGCCATCTGCGAGAGAATAGAGTACAGAAGTTTAGTTCTCGGAACAACAAAGTCGCACGACAAGAATTTCAAGAATATGAAGTGTTTCCTAAAGGTTCTACAGCCTCTCGAGGATAAATACAGACGTCTCCGTATCGATCCGCGACACTCTACCAAGACGGCTCATGACTCGTAAGGCCTAGTAACGTAGGCTCTGATACCAACTTGTCACGACACCAATCCCGATCGTGATGGTGCCATACACAATTGCTAGGCAAGCCCGACCATTGAACACTCTCAACCCAAGTACGAAAACTCATTGCCAATTAATTAAGTCAATTTAGTAGTTGCAGAGATTAATAATCCGATAGAAAATAGAAACAATACGGGAAAACCACAATAACTATCAAAAACAATCTCCCAACAGATCTGCAGTCACGAGTCTAGAGCCTCTAGATACAACTGAGTAGTGAATCCACAATAATACAGAAGTCTAGAATATGGAAAGATAAAAGGGATAAGGGAAGGAGTCGGGTCTTGCGGACGTCAGGCAGCTACCTCGACAACTCCTGATAATCTGGGAAATAGCAACAGCTCAACTAAGCCCCCGGAACACCTGAATCTGCACATATGGTGCAGGGAGTAAAGTGAGTACTCCGACTCAGTGGGTAATAAGCATATATAATGACTGAAGATGAGAATTCACAAAATACCACAATGTAAAGCTACAACTAGCAATTTAGCATAATAAACAGTGAAATGGCAACACAACAATGACAGGTAGATCAGATAAATATCAATGCATGAATGCAATGCAATGCACATGACCGCTGCGGCGTGCAGCCCGATCCGTTTGGGTACCCGCGCTCACTGTGGGGGTTCAGACTTCGGAGGGGCTCCTACAGCCCAAGCGCAATATCATCATAACATCGCTGCGGCATGCAGCCTGATCCATACTCAGTCCAGAATATGCAAGTAAGCCACTCGGGCAAAGTCAAGTTATAGTTCTCAGTTCCAGACATCAAAAATGTAGTTTAAGTTTTTAAATCTTAGAAATATGACTGAACATTTCAAAATAGTGTTTAACTCAGGACTGAAATCATTTAACATGCTAAGTATCATGGAAACAGTGATAGTAATCCCTAAAAGGTTCAAATAATCGGCACGAAGCCCATATATATATATCCCAAAAATCCAAGTAGGATGATTACCAATCAATCTCTAGTCAAGAACATAGTATGAACATTGTACGCGACGGACTAAGTCACAGTACCCACTCACAACCGACCCCGCACTCGTCATAGAGTACGTGTCTCACCTCAATATAGCGTCACAGTGTGATATACCGGGGTTTCAAACCCTCAGGTCATCATCTACATCTATTACTCACCTCAAGCCGGCCACAAGTCTAGCTCGCTCTGCCTTTTCCTCTCGAATCAACCTCCTCATGCGCCGATCTGATCAAAACCATAAGGAATACGTTACAATAGGCTAATGGAACATAACCCAATCGAAAGAACTCAAAAAACACCAAAAATCATGAAGGTGGCAAAACCCGAGCCTCGGAACCACTTCTTAAAAAATTATGAAATTTACATCACTGGATTCCTCGTCTCGCCACGAGTCCGTACATATCAAATTTACCAAAATCGGAGTTCAAATGCCCCCTCAAATCCCAAATTCTCATTTCAAGAACCAAGCCTTAGTTCTTCAAAATTTTACCCACATTTCCAAGAATTAAAGGTTGATTCTTCAATAAAATGACATTTCTAGGTCACGAGACTTACCTCCAATCAATTCCCGTCAAAATCCTCTTCAATTTCTACCAAAAAGCTCTTAAGGTGGTCAACAATGGAGGAAATAATGAATGGGGTCGCGGATGAAATAATATAAAAACCCTTCTGAACGCCCAGGTTTTACCCTACGCGAACGCGGTCAACACCCACGCGTTCGCGATGAACAAATTCCGTTGACCAATAATTTACTCTACACGAACGCGTCGACCAATACGCGAACGCGATGCTCTAAGTTCTCCAACTACACGAACGCATTCCCTATTACGCGAACGCGATGCACATGCTCCTCAACCCACGCGAACGCGAACCCCTTGTCGCGAACGCGTTGAACAAATCAAGAAGGGCCCCAGGCCCCTTCTACGCGAATGCGAAGCAGCCCTCACGAACACAATGGTCTGCGAAATTCCTCATCGCGAACGCATTCCTAAGGCTGCGAACGCGAAGACCAATTTTGGTCTGCAACAGCTGGGCAATTTTCTGCAATAAATTCAAAGTTCAAAACCTCCTTAAGCCATCCGAAATCACCCCGAGGCCCCCGGGACTTCAACCAAAGGCACCAACGTATCCCAAAACATCATATGAACTTGTTCCAATTATCAAAACACATCAAACAACACTAAAACCATCAATTCGCATTGGATTCAATCCTAAGTTTCTTCAAAACTTCCGAACCACGCATTCGATAAAAAACCCAACCAAAACACCTCCAAATGACCTGAAATTTTTTCCGCACATCCAAAATCACCTAACGGAGCTACTGCAACTCTCGGAATTCCTTTCCGACCCCTGAATCAAAATCTCACCTACCAACCGGAATCCGCCAAAATACTAATTTCGCCAATTCAAGCCTAATTCTACACCGGACCTCCAAAACCAATTCCGATCGCACTCTAAGTCACAAATCATTCCCCGAAACTAACCGAATCACCAGAAATCATGTCCGAGCCCTCTAACTAAATAGTCAACTTTCGGTTGACTTTTCCAAAACAAGCTTTTCTTACAGAAACTAAGTGTCTCATTTCCATCTAAAACCAATCCAATTCGACTCGATCACCTCAAATACCGATAATGAAGCATAGAGAAACATAATATGGGGGAAAAACGGCGGTAACTCACGTGACGATGGGCCGGGTCGTCATATCCTCCCCAACTAAAATAAATGCTTGTCCTCGAGCGGGTCAAGAAACATACCTAGAGCCTCAAACAAGTGAGGATATCTGCTCCGCATCTCCCGCTTGGTCTCCCAAGTAGCCTCCTCCACGAGCCGACCTCTCCACTGCACCTTCACTGAAGCTATATCCTTCGACCTCAACTTTCGAACCTGACGACCTAAAATAGCCACTAGCTCTACCTCATATGTGAAATCATCATCCAACTGAACCGTGCTGAAGTCAAAAACATGAGATGGGTCCCCAACACACTTCCGGAGCATAGATACATGAAATACCGGATGCATGCTAGACAAGCTGGGTGGCAAAGTAAGCTCATAAGCCACCTCCCTAATCCTCCTAAATATCTCAAAAGGACCAATAATCCTCGGACTCAGCTTCCCTTTCTTTCCAAACCGCATAACGCCCTTCATGGGCGAAACCTTCAGCTAGACCTTCTCACCTACCATATAGGACACATCCCCAACTTCCGGTCCGTATAACTCTTCTGACGCGACTGTGCTGTACGAAGCCTCTCCTGAATCAACTTCACCTTCTCTAAGACATCCTGAACCATCTCTGTCCCCAATAATCTAGCCTCGCCGGGCTCGAACCAACCAACTGGAGATCTATACCGCCTTTCATACAACGCCTCACACGGAGCCATCTGAATGCTCGACTGATAGCTGTTGTTGTAGGCAAACTCTGCAAGCGGCAAAAACTCATCCCATGAACCCCCAAAATCAATAACACATGCACGCAACATGTCCTCCAATATCTGAATAGTGCGCTCGGACTGCCCGTCTGTCTGAGGATGGAATGCTGTGCTCAACTCTACCTGCGTACCCAACTCCCGCCGAAATACTCTCCAGAACTGAGAAGTGAACTGAGTACCCCTATATGAGATAATAGACACTGGAACCCCATGCAATCGGACAATTTCCCGAATAAATATCCCTGCCAGCCGCTCCGAAGAATAGGTAGTACATACTGGAATGAAGTGCGCGAACTTGGTCAGCCGATCCACAATCACCCAAACCGAATCAAACTTCTTCAAAGTACGAGGGAGACTACTCATAAAATCCATAGTAATCCTCTCCCATTTCCACTCAGGAATAACCATACGATGAAGAACACCGCCCGACCTCTGATGCTCATATTTCACCTGCTGACAGTTGAGACACCGAGCTACATGACTCACAATATCCTTCTTCATTCTTCTCCACCAGTAATGCTATCTCAAATCCTGATACATCTTCGCGGCACCCAGATGAATGGAATACCGCGAGCTGTAGGCCTTCGCTAATATCAACTCCCGAAGCCCATCCACTTTGGGCACGCAAATCCGGCCCTGCATCCTCAACACACCTTCATCATCAATAGTGATATCTCTGGCATCATCATGCTGACCCTGTCCTTAAGGACAAGCAAATGTGGATCATCATACTGGCGCTCTCTAATGCATTCATACAAGGAAGATCGAGAAACCACACAAACCAACACCCGACTAGGCTCCGAAATGTCTAACCTCACCATCCGATTGGCCAAAGCCTGGACATCAACTGCAAAGGGCCTCTCTCCAACTGGAATGTACGCCAAACTACCCATACTAACCGCCTTCCGGCTCAAAGTGTCGGCCACCACATTGGCCTTCCCCGGGTGATACAGGGTGGTAATATCATAGTCCTTGAGTAACTCAAGCCACCTCCGCTGCCTCAAATTAAGATTTGAACAAATGTTGAAGGTTGAAATGATCAGTATATACCTTACAAGATACGCCATATAAGTAGTGCCTCCAAATCTTCAAAGCATGAACTATAGCAGCCAACTCCAAATCATGTACGGGGTAGTTCTTCTCATGAGGCTTCAACTGACGAGAAGCATATGTAATAACTCTACCCTTATTACTGCTAAATTTCATTGTTTATATATCATTATCGACGAATCATTAAAAGGATTTTATATTAATGAAAGAGTAATTAAGTTTGGCTTGCCTAGCTTCCACAAGTAGGTGCCATCACGACTCCCGAGGGTGGGAAATCCGGGTCGTGACACAGCAACTCTAGTTGCCATACTTCAAAATTCTGCTTTCGCTGAGCTTCTAAGCAGTGTTCCTTTTTTTTCCCAGGAAATTAGTGCACCACCAAACTTTACCACATATCCAGAAACTGATCTTCTAGACTCCACTCATGCTCTCCAATCAGAATCACAATATGCTACAAGTTGATTGCAGCTACCAGTAGGCGTAAAAAGTCCAAGTCCTGGTGTAGACTTAACGTACCTTACTACTCTCTTTGCAACTTCCATATGAGAGGGTTTGGGTGCATACATATATTGACTGAGAAACTGTACTACAAAGGGTATGTCTGGCCTTGCCATAGTTAGGTATAGTAATCTACGTATCAATCTCTGACAGATGCCTTTATCTTCAAGTAATATATCTTCAGATGTATTCTTGCTTACTTCTTGATCAAACTCAACAGAAATGAGTGTATTATTAAACTCAAAAGGTGTACAAACTGGTTTTCGACCTGGTAGACCAAGTTCAGAAACCAGTCCCAAGGCATACTTTCTCTAACACATCAAGATACCCTTTTGAGACCTTGAGAATTCAATTCCAAGAAAATATTTTAATTCTCCCAAACCTATTATCTTGAATCTTTCCTGTAACTCTTTTCTGACTTGTATAATAAAGTGTAGACTGTTGTCAGTGATTAACAAGTCATCCACATATACTAGTACTATCACCATTTATGTTCCTGTATTTTAAGTAAAGAGAGAGTAATCATAATGACTTTGCATAAACTTCATATCTAGGAGTGCTTCAGTCAGTTTGAAATTCCAATGTCTGGGTGCTTGCTTCAGCCCATACAAGGACACGTGTAATTTGCACACTTTCTAATAAGCAAGTCATCCACATATACTAGTACTATTACCAGTTTTGTTCCTGTCTTTTTAGTAAATAGAGATTAATCATAATTTCTTTGCACAAACTACATATCTAGGAGTGATTCGGCCAGTTTGAGACTCCATTGTCTAGGTGCTTGCTTCAGCCCCTACAAGGACTTGAGTAATTTGCACACTTTCTGATACTCCTACTGGCTTGAAAAGCCATCTGGAATGTGCATGTAAACTTTCTCTACCAATTCACCCTGCAAAAATGCATTATGCACATCCATGTGGAATACATACCAATTAGAAGCAGCAGCTAAGACAGCTACAGCTCTCACAGTAACAATTTTGGCTACTGGTGAGAATGTTTCTGTGTAGTCTAGGCCTTCCTGTTGGATGTAGCCTTTGGCTACTAATCTAGCCTTGTATCTTTCCACCTCACCATTGGATTTATACTTGACTTTGAAAAATCATTTACACCCAACAGGAACTTTGTCTGGTGGAAGTTCTACTATAGGCCATGTGTTGTTTTCTTCCAAAGATGAGATCTCAGCTTGCATAGCTTCCACCCACTTAGGATTAGCACTAGCTTCAGTGAAGGAATTAGGTTCAACAATAGTAGAATAAGCATCTAAAGAGGCTTGATAAGCAGGAGAGAGTTGATCATAAGCCACATATTATGAGATTGGATATGAACAAGTTGTCTTATGAGGTTGAACCACATAATCAGTGAGCCACACAGTGCTTCAGAGGGAGTTGAATGATAAGTGGGAATCTCTGCAGGCACAGATGCTGAGGTATTATCACTGACAGAATTAGGAGGAGGTAACTGAGTGATAGGAGAAATGGTACCAGAAGATAATTGTTGAGCATTCTTATAGGTGGGAGAGGAATCTGTGAACTCAAGAACAAAAAATAGATAAGGAACACCTGACCCCATATTCTTAAAAGGAAAGATATCTTCCTTGAACACTAAATCTCTGCTCACAAATAAACTTTTAGAGTGAAGGTCATATAACACATAGCCATTTGAAAACTGTTGGGACTGCTCTAGGACTAAACTTGTCTACCTTCTATACTTTAGTGGCATAACATAAGCTCCCAAATAATCTAAGGTGTTAAATAGATGGAACCTTCTGATACAATGCCTCAAATGGTGTCTTTCCCTGAAGAAGAGCAGTAGGTAACCTGTTCATTAGGTATACTGCAGTGGACACAGATTCTCCCCAGAAATGCAAAGGTATATAGGCTTGAAATCTCAGTGCTCTAGCCATAGCTAGAATTGATCTGTTCCTTCTCTCAACAGCTCTATTCTGTGGAGGAGTGTACAAACAGGAACTTTGATGAAGAATTCCACGATTTTGCAATAAGGAGGTCACTTGATCATCCATAAATTCAGTATCATTATCTATTCTAAGACATGTAATAGAGGTCCTAACTTGATTTGTAAACATTTCCAAGTAATTTTTCAATGCCACAATAGTATCAGCTTTAGTGGTTAGACGAAAGATCCAAATGTACTTTGAGTAATCATCAACCAGGGTCAAGAAATATCTTTTGTTGTCATCGGTAGGGATCCTATAAGGACCCCAAACATCTACATGCACAAGATCAAAGACAGAAGTAGAGCATGAAGAGCTAAGATGAAAAGAAAGTTTGGACTACTTTGCAATGGTACATACAGTACATTGATCACCAGTCAGATGCACACCACTTAAGCTATGTATTTTCTATACTACCTTTATAGGAGCATGTCCTAATCTTTTATGCCACAGATCAAACTTATTTTAAGATTGTGTGATGCTTTCAATAGTCTTACTAACACACTAATTTGTACTAATAACAGTGGCATTTACAGTTGGTTATAAATGTTGCTCAGAAAATTGCTTGTCTTCAGCCTTGAGAATGTAGGGGCCAAGTTCTTCTTTACCAATCTCTAGGACCTTCCCACTGAAGATTTCTTGAAAGACACAGAAATCGGGGAAGAATGCCACCATACACTAAAAAGTTCTTTTGTGATCTTAGAGACTGGGAATAGATTATACTTGAATTTTGGAATATGCAATATGTTCTGAACCTTCTTATCTATGGAAAAGGAACAGATCCTAGTATGTGTAATAACAACCTTCTCACCAGTATGAATATATACTTTATTTTTATCTCTTTTTAATAACTCTTTATAGGAACCCAATACATTTAAACTATGCACCATGTGGTTAAAAGCTCCTGTATCTATTATCCACTTATGATTTACCAAGGAGGACATAAAGGCACGTATGTTACCTGTTGTTCCTCTAGTTGCTAAATTAGCTACAGGTTCAGCATCCTTGCCTTTGTTCAACATCTGCAATATCTGCTGGTACTTTTCTGGAGTAAGGAACTGAGCTGGAGAACTGAGAGTAGAGCTTCCCAATGCATTATTTTGAACTTCTGAAGGTTGACTGCCATATTTGCTTACATTGTTGGACTGAGCAGTGAAGTTTCCTCCTCTCTTCTTGGTTTTGAAGTCAGTTGGATATCTATGTAGTTTGAAGAAATTCTCCCTGGTATGTCCTTTGCACCTGCAATACTCACAATAAACTGGTGACTTGTTGAATGAATTTTGAGGTTTGTAACCTCCAGCGTATCCAGTGTTAGTATGACCTTCACCGTCGTTGTACTGCCTATTACTCATCATAGCTACAGCCTCATCGATATCATTAGAACCATACACACTCTTTTTATTGATCCTTTGGCTTTCAACATTAAATATCATAGCATAAACTTGATTCAAGTTAGGCAGAGGCCTAGTCATCAACACTTGATTCTTAGCATTCTCGTATGAGTCATTAAGCCTAGTGAAAATTGATAGAGCTTTTGAAGCTGATAGTTCTTAACATGTTTCTTAGATTCAGGACAACCACAAGCAGGAGGAGGAGTCAATGTTTCATACTCATCCCACAATTCTCTTAGTCGAGAAAAGTAAATAGATACAGAGGATACTCCTTGTATTAATATAGCTATTTCTTTATGCAGGTAGGATGCCCTAGAAGCATTAACTTTGTCAAATCTCTCCCTAAGATCTTCCCAAGCAATATAGGCATCTGATGCATAGATTACAGTACTAAGCAGATTAGGAGACACGGTATTCATAATCCACGCAAGCACGCATTACATCTATCCCATAGTTCATGTAGGCTAACATCGTAGTTGCTCTTTTTGCAGGCGCCTAAAACAAATCCTAACTTATTTTTGCCATGCAATATGATTTTCAATGACCTACTCCATATCGAGTAAATTTCAGATCTTTGCAATTGAATAGAAATAAGGAACGAACCTTGCGTATAAGATAGGTGAATGTACAGAGGATGATGATGATCCACCTGATATACTGATTGAGCTGAATTCACCGTTGCAAACTGAGGATCAATGACATCTTCATGAACCGACATGGTTATGAATTGAGAAACTTAGAGAGTTTTGAATCGAAGAACAAAAATGAATCTATAAGCACATGCACATATCCATTTCATCCAATATCGAATCAATCTATCAAATCACACATAAATTTCAAACCCTATCCTAGAGTAAGTGAAACTAGGACGAAGATCAAAACAACCAGTTACATAAACCAAGAGATAGAGACTGAGATTAAGGAATTCCGTCACACCTAAGCTATCATCACTCGATTAACCACGCTCTAATACCATGTTAAGAGAGCTCTACCTATGGAGGTATACATAGGAGTTAAGGACAAGATAGAGGTGGAGGAGAAGAACATTACTCCATTTCTGAATATTAAAATGTACAGTCTACCTATTTACAGAGCACTACTACTTATATGATTTAACTGCTAATTACTTGTATTAGTCCATTAATTAGTTATAATTAACCACTAACTAACTCTACACTTTAAATATGTGGGACCCATATATATATATAACGCGCGTTGTGCATGATAATGAGTACTCAATTATGAAAATCAGATAAATAATTTTAAACATTGTGTTTGAAATATAAATAAATTAAAAAATATAAGCACATAAAAGTAATAAACTTAAATTCTAAAAATAAATAATACTGAGTTAATGTTCTAAAACAATAGTTTCAAATAGACATAGTTCAAAACTGAGAACCTCTGAAATTAGAAATTTTATATTTATTAAATAAATCAAAATAGAAATATTATACATCTCATTCGACTCCTCAATATAAAAGTCAAATTATTTAATTTTTGCCTTAATATATAGTCTGTTAATTTTTAAATATAAATTCAAAATTTTCATAATTAAATGTATTTAGTAGAAGTAATAAGTCTTAGTAAAAACAAATACTACCATATGGTTTACCACAATAACAACATATCCAGTATTATCCCACTCTGTGGGGTCTTTAAGAGGGTAGTATGTACACAGACATTACCCCTACAATTAACATGGGTTAATAAGAAATAAATAGTCATTATCAAATTTTAATTTTTTCCTTCTACATTCACGAAATAGGAACTTATTTCTAGATAATTAAAAAAGAAATTTAAAATTTTATTAGACTTATATTATATTAAATTAATAAGGGAAAAATCAATTAATGATATATGAATAAGAACTTTTTTTGCTTTTGTCAAATCGTTGAAGATTGATATACCACGTGAGAATAAAGTTCTAAGATTATTCTTTAATAAAGATGTATTTAATAAATAAAACTAGTTCATTAAGGATAAATATTAGAAATGGATAATGCATAAATTCTTCTCTGAACTATATTCGAAGTAACTACTATTGCTGGGTCCTATTACCCCTAAACTTTTTTAAAGTGGAATAAATGTCACCTAAGTGCTGACGTGTCATAGAGCACCAAATATTTGGCAATCGGTGAAATACACACCTGCCACATGTAATTTTTTATTTTTTTTAAAATCTATTTTATTTTCTTCCTTTTTCTTTTCATTTTTTGTATTTAGAAAAATAAAAAAGACTATTATTTTGTATGAATTAAAAAATTATTAGAGGTGTTGAGCATATTCAGATTTGGGTAGATTTGTGGGATTGAAAGGGATATGGTTCATGAATTTAGGTAGAGGGGAGTGAAAGGATGTCGTGATGAGAGTTTGGGGGTGTTTGGAGGCTGGTTGCCGTTGGTGGGCAATTTCCAGCTGTGGAGCAACACGACAGTAGTCGGAGCTGGCAGGGAGAAAAGGGAGAGTGAAGAGAGAGGAAGAAGAGAAGAACTAAAAGGGGAAAATGAGGTTTTTTTTAGATATGAGGCTTTAAATACATAAGCAGTGAAATAAATTTGGACCACTGAATCAAGAGAGATCATATGGCTGAGATTCGATCTATGGGACACTAAATGAATGGCATAGTTTCACTTTAAAGACTCCACTGTGCTAGACTCATCTTGGGTCGGGTCACAGGTGCTTTTGGACTCCAATTTTTGGGCCAATTTTGGCCCAACTCAGTTAACAACACAACTTAACCCACACTCTTATTATCTTTTAATTAACTATAAACAACTCCTAAATCCTACACAAAACACATATAATAAGCATAAAAAAGAAAGAACAAGAAAGTGCAAAATTAGGCATTTATAGATGCCCCTCTTTACTCGAGAACATAAAGAGTTTTCGTGCAAAGATAGTGATTATGTAATCTGCAAGAGAGGGTTGGGAATAATGAATCATATTATTGAGACTATGGATATAAGTCATGTCTGATCCGTTGGGAGGTGTGTTTGGAGATCTTGCTTGAGCAATCAATCTTGAAGGATTGACAAGAAAGGTCTTCTCACTGGTAACTATGGGAGATTGATGTGAAGTAGGTAATGGATTACCTGTAGAGGAGGTGACACCATGGGGGGAGAGAGGGGGAAGAGGGAGGGGGTAGGCTGTGCATGTGAGTGTAGTAGGATCAATGTTTAGGTCCCTTGAGGTGAATTGGCTCACTGAAAAATGGGATTGGGCTATTAGTGTATCTCTTTGAGAGAATGAGATACTTTTATTTTATGTAAGAATACCCGATTTGGGGGGCACAAATAGAAGTCCACCTAAGGTATATTCTTTCCCCTTGTTGGTATCAAATTTGTGAGTGTGGGTGTCAGGTATTATGCCCAAAGAGGCATCTTTTATTGGTGTGTTAGGTAGGTGCCTTCTATGACTAAAACATTTGATGTATGGTGGGTCACGTGGGCTACTCATGCGCAATTAGTGATTTGGGCTAATTTTCTTCAGGGCCGCATAATCCCTTGGGGAGGTATCTAGCTCTTTTAGGTCAAGAGATCGTCCCCTTTGGGCCAACTAGCTCTCTGGGTCATTTTTAACGCGACCCAAATTTGTAGAGCCCATGGAAGGCATGTGGTTCAGGGCAAGGAATGTACCTGATGCCGAATTGAATCGCTTTACCTGCGTTTGATTAGCCGCCGCCGTTGTTCCCTTCTGCTCCTATTGTAGATGTTTGTTTTTCCTAAAAGGGACGGTTTTCATTGACCATCTCCATTCTACACTATTTTTTCTCCGGTAGGGGGATATTTATGTGGGAATTTGGTTGTGGGTTTTATTTGGGGGGTTTAGCAGTAAAATAACAAAACCTAATTATATACGTAATCCTCCCACAGGCCTTGCATAGAATCCCATCCCCTTCATACAGCGTCGGCCGGGGGTGGGTACTTATGTTTAGTATAGAGGTAACTGGAATCTCCAATGGTACTTAAATACAGATCATTGTGTATCTTTCCCTTATGGTGGATGAGGTACATGTATCGATCATAAGAGTTTCCCGATTCTGTTGCTGACTTGTTCAAGAATGGCCTCATCATAGAATTCCATCGGCAAATGGGGTAGCCTGATCCCCACAACTGTTATAGCTAACTTAGATTCTACTGGCACGAAATTTGGTTCCCATCAACGAACCGATAAGAAATGTCCTGCTACAAACCATGGGCCCTCTGTCAAGATCTTGGTCATGCTCTCTTCGAGATTGAATTTGGCTATAAGGAAATCCTAGCCCCAATAAACGAGGGTGAGGGGTTCTACTGGTTCCATAAGTGTGCCAACTTTGCTCGCTGCACTTTGTGTGGAATTTTTCTCCCAAATATTTGATAATTAGGAAATTTTTCTAAGGTTGGTAGAGTCTGACTTTGTCCTCATTAATCAGTGGGATCGGAATGTTCCCGGAGTTTAATTCAAATAAGAGAATGGAAGGTCATTGATGTCGTAGTTGGTACAGGGTAGATAAAAATTCACCTACGGGATATGGAAGAGGATATGCCCAAAAGAACTCCTTTAAGGAGATTAAGTTTTAGTATAACTATTTAGGGATATATATTGGAGGTGAAAGTGTTTGAATAAAAAAAGGGGGGGATGTTCTCAAAATTGAGTTACTATATTATATGAGTATTTGTGTAATTAAAAGAAATTTGTATTCTTTGATGTTTAGTTAAAAAATCGAAGGAACTCAACATTAGCAAATTAATGGCTGAGGGCATATACAGGAGAAGAGAAGTAAGAAGAGTTGCAGAAGCAATAGAGTGAAAGGGCTGAAAAAGAGAATCAAATGTCAATGTAAATAAAATAAAAGGAAGATATTGTAACATAAAAGTTTGTAAAATTGGGCTAGTTCTTAAAATACCACGTATGTAATTTGCGGGTGTCCGGCGCGCGCAAGTTCTAGCTCCTTTTACAATCCGAGTTTCGGTCGGAAAGAGCAATCTTGTTGGTGGTATCAACAAACTGCATCTTTGTTCTGCTTCTTTCCTTCCCGGGTAATACTACAATATTTTAGTTTTAATTTCTTCTCAAAATCTATATATTAGTCTTCTCCAATTAAATTTCCCCCCACTTATTTTGTACTTCTAAAGTAAATTTTTGTATCATTTTTGAGAGTGTTGTGGTTATGGCCATGTTAGTACCTGATTGATTCTAGTAGTTGGAAGAAGAAAGAAAAAATACAAACTTTATCTCATTCTGTTAATTGTTATGCCGCAGGAGACTCATAGAGAAAAGACTGCGACTTCCAGCAATTTTGTTCTAAGGAAGGTAAATCCTGCTACAAGACTTCTGCTACTATTCTTTTCTCATTAATTGATTTGATAAAATAGTTTTTATTCTCTATTTTTCTAGTGTTCAAGACAGAGTTTGCACTCCGAATGATCACATTAGTCAGTTGCCTGATAAAATTCTTGTACATATACTTTATTTTCTTAGCCTTAAGGAAGCAGCAGACACTAGTGTCCTCTCAAAGCGTTAGTTACCCTTTTGGAGATATATTCCTCGGCTTGATTTTGATGCTACCAAATCATTGAACGAAGTAGTTTTGAATCCCAAGCTACATAAAAAGCACATGAAGAAGTATGTGGGATGGGTCAACCCTACTTTGCAAATTTTGTTTTTGTTTCGATTTAAACAAATTCGCAGAGCATGATATTGACAAGTGGCTTCAGTTTGCCTTTGCTAGGTGTATTTGAATTTAGAATTCATAAATCAAATTTGGACTATATTTGAAATTTAAGATATATTAGTTCAAATAAATGCTACGGGCTAATATAATTGAATTAATTAAGTCCAATATATATGGATTAAATAAATAATTCTTAATCCATTGGGCTAGCCCATTTAATTAGGCCGAAGTGATAAGCCCACTTCATTAAGCCCAAGATGTCATCTTCCTAGAGGCCCAGCTTGGTGCCACGTGTCAAATGATGTGGCGCACCAATTCAAGGGAAAGAGCCAATAAGACCATGCCACGTGTCAAAATGACAAAGCATGCCAAGTCACATTAAAAGGCTAATGAAATTGTGCCACGTGTGCAAGTGACGTATTCTGGCCAATCAAATATGGCCATGTCACACTTCAATTTGATTGGTCGGAAAGAGTTTATTCTTATCACAACTCCTCCCTTCCACAACTGTAAATAGGGGTCTTCATAACCCAGAAAAGACACCAGAAGTTATAACAAGAAGCAAGAGAGAGCTCGTGGATCAAACGCCGTAAATTTCTTTACAAGTTTCAAGCTTCAAGCAATCAAGTTCAAGTTCAAGCTCAAGAACGAAGAACAAATCAAGGTCAAGTTCAAGCAACCAAGCTCAAGCTCAAGAACAAGATCATCGTTCATGGCAACAAACATAGATTCAAGATCAAGCTCAAAGGCCATTGAATTTATTTACTATTAAAAGGAAGAATCTGAGAATTCATAGAGATTGTAACTCTCAAATATTCATAATAAAATACTATGATTATTGCAATATTTTTCGGCTTGATTTTATTTTCCTAACATAATTTATTGTTTACAAATTCTGGCACGCCCAGTGGGAGAATCGCTACCTCTCATATCAACTTTTCAATCACCAAAGTTTGAAAACATTGAAATGGTTTCAAAGAAAATCGACTCCGGTTCAACTTCCACCAAGGCTGCTAACTCCAAGTTCTATGCTGATGTGGAAAGATCCTCGATGTTACCTTTGAAAGCTTCAGACCAGTTACGAGGAGCAAAGCAAGCTTTTTAGGACAACAAGCACCCCAAGTGTCGTCTGCATCAACCTCCATTTTTGGATCTTCATCCTTAAAAGGAGCAAGATCTTCCATAAACGCATTTGAATAAGGAAGCGATGTTGCTGAAAAGATCAAGAAAATGCTTGCTCTGCTTGACCTCTCCGGATCAAAGCACTCTATAGTGAAGGAAGAAGATGATGCTTCAAGTAATGAATCCTCCCAACTTACACCATATAGCATGAGTCAATTGAGGATCAATCGGTGTGAAAATCCATGCTACTCTCCGTCGTCCACAACAATCATGCAAGTCATAGTGACAAATACTTCATATGTGGAGGTGCAGTTGGCAAACTTGACGGAAGCAATTGCTGGATTGACCAAATGCATGAAAAATCAAGAGGCTAGAATTGACAAGCTAAAAGATAGGGTGGGAATCTTGATGGAAGAAGAATCCACCCATGCACCCGGCAAGCTCCCAGAAGTTCTAGAGAGTGACTCTCCCCCAAGACCAGTAACATCTACTAAGGCTATCTCTGTATCATCTGAAGGGATGATTCCAATAGATCAATTGAAGGAGTTCATTGAAGGAACCATTAAGAACAAATATGAAGTTGCTGCCAAATCCTCCTTTACATATGCAAAGTCGTACACTGCAAGGGACGATATGTTGAAGATGCTTGCTGGCTATCAACCTCTAAAGTTTCAACAGTTTGATGGTAAAGGTAACCTAAAGCAACATGTAGCGCACTTCATGGAGACGTGCAACAATGCTGGGACTTATGGAGATTACCTCATTAAGCAGTTTGTTCGCTCGCTAAAAGGAAATGCTTTTAACTAGTACACAGACCTCGAGGCTAGATCTATCGATAACTGGGATCAACTACAGCAAGAGTTCCTCAATCGCTTTTATAGTACGAGACGTACTGTGAGTATGATACTATGATAGAACTTACAAATACTCGTCAATGAAAGGGGGAATCAGTTATCGACTTTATCAATTGTTGGAGGAATGCAAGCCTCAACTGCAAAGACAGGCTTAGTGAAGCTTCAAGCATATAGATGTGCATCCAAGGCATGTATTGGGGATTGTGCTACATCTTGCAAGGTATCAAGCCTGGCACATTTGAAGAACTTGCAACTTGTGTCCATGACATGGAATTGAGCATGGCCTCCACTAGAAATGAAAGGCTTCCCATCTATGAACCTCGCAAAGGAAATGACAAGCAAGAAGTCAGGAAGTGGGGCAAGTTCGTACCCAAGTCTGAAAGCAAAGAATCTATAAATGTCAACACATCACTTGTGAAGTTCACAACAAAGGTGAGCAAGAAGCAGAGTATGAAATCCACTTCTTTCAAGATAAGCCAAGTGGAAAGTTGACTTTAAAATAAATGCAAGAGAAAGAGTACCTATTTCTAGATTCTGATAAGCCAGCTATTTTTGAAGAACTCCTCGAGTTAAATCTCAGTGAGCTTCCGGAGATGAAGCGACCAAATAAAGTTGGGAAAACAAATGACCCAAATTACTGCAAATACCATCGACTTGTGAGCCACCCTCTGGAGAAGTGTTTTGTCTTCAAGGACAAAGTCATGGACTTAGCTCGCAAAAAGAAGATCGCGCTTGAAGATGAGAAAGCAAGCGCAAACCAAGACTCTGTCACCTTTGGCTCATTTAGTCCGAATGAATTACATGGTATTAAAGAAAGTAAATATGAAGGATTACTGGAGAATGCCAAAGCTGAAGTCAATCAACCTGAGGATGATGAAGGTTAGACATTGGTGACTCATTGTAGGCGCCACAAAAGGAGCCCACGAAGAGGATCAATGGAACAACCAAAAAGGAGAATAATGGTGAAAAAGACCGAGGAGATGGAATCAAGTTAAGCACGTAAAGAAAGAAAAAGTGGAGGTTCACCACCCTTGAAAGCCACGACATCCAGTGACCTTGGAGGATTTCTTGCCATGTTGGTTCCGTATGGAGATTTCCCGTGATGATATTGAAGCCTCTTGTTGCAATGCTGATAAAGGGGAAGAAAAGAGTGATGACCTACTGTTAGCACCATCTACAGAAAAGCTCATCGAGTCTATTCCTCAAGAAGGTAATGCGTGCGAGGAAAAGGTTATGTTCACAAACGACTATCTTCTACTAGGTTACGCTCTTCTCAATAGCCCATTATACCTAGTTGGCTATATGGCGACGAAAGAATAAATCGAGTTTTGGTTGATGGGGGATCCTCAGTGTACATTTTGCCAATTCGCACTGTGAAAGAACTTGGTATTCCCATGAGTGAACTCTCAGAAAGTCGTGTGATGATCCAAGGATTCAACCACGGGGGACAAAGAGCCATAGGCGCAATCAGGATGGAAATCACCATTGAAGATATGCAATCAAGTGCATGGATACATGTGATCGATGCAAAGACTACATACAACGTCTTGCTTGGAAGTCCTTTGATACATGAGAACAAAGTGGTTATATCTACCTACCATCAATGTTTGAAATAGTACAAGGGTGAAGTTGAGAAGAAGATAGTTGTTGATGATGAGCCATTCACCGAGGCTGAGTCACACTTCACTGATGCAAAGTTCTACTTGAAGAACCGCATTATGAAGGAGCTAAAAGTTGATGATGTCATAAAAAGAAAAATCGATGATCCCACAACTAAAAGAGCTGAAGTGACTATTGGCAGAGTCAAAGATGTTACCGAGGAGGTACAACCGAACGCGAATAAATCTTATTGAGTGGGTATTGCGTCTTATGCAAGAAAGTGAGTCTTGCACTTTAATATGTCCCTAAAAGGAAGAAAGACCAGGGCAAATAATCTAATATCCAAACTAAAACGCTAAATGAGTTAACTCTTCCAGTAAAATGAATTGAGGCAGTAAAGTTGTCCTTGAAGCCGCTTGTAGGGTTTGTAGCCCAAAATCGTTTGTAGAATGTGGCACTCAATACAAAGCGAACAGATGAAGGTTTTGACCTTAATGTTTACAAGCTATTTGCAAGTTGGATACGATCTTAATGAGCCGTCAAAGTTATGGAAGCTCCCATCAGAAGCTACAACGAGGAAACCACGTGAAGGTTTAGGATACAAGCAATCATCACTAGTGCGCATCTCAATAAGAAGGGCGAGAAGCAATTATATCACTGTAGAAGATGAATCAACCGCTTCTAACAAGCCTTCAGTCTTTGATCGACTTGGAAAATCACCTGTGAGGACCTCCGTGTTTGAAAGATTGGGTCCATTAAAGAAGGGGAACAAGTATTTTCAAAACATTAGAACACCCGCTTTACCCAAGATCCAGGAGATCTCTAAGGATTTCCAAAAGTTTTGTTCCTTCTATAATGAGGCGACAAACAAAACTTGTGGTTTCATGTAAAGAAGTACTAAAGGTAAAGCCATATATTGTTGTCTACACTAAGGAACATGACGAATATGAAGAAAGTGTGGGTTCTTCGTATCATGTTATTGTACAAGTCGAGAATGTCGTTCCATCTTAATGGAGGATTATGCAGAATTGGAGAATGTTTCACCGTGTTATCACATATCCTTCAATGATGGGGATGCTCAAGAAGATGAATATGCGAAAGATGATCCACCTGAACTTGAAGAAGGAGTGAAGATGACAGTTGATGCCTTAAAATAAGTTAACCTTGGCACCGATGAAGAACAAAGACCCACCTACCTAAGTGCTTTACTAGAAGCTAATGAAGAGAGCACTTATATTGATTTACTCAAAGAGTTTCGCTTGGAGTTACAAAGAAATGCCTGGCTTGGATCCGAAAGTAGCAATCCATCACCTTGCAGTTAAAAATAGTGCTCGCCTTGTTAAACAATCTCAAAGGCGTTTTAGGCCGGACTTGGTTCCCTTGATTGAAACCAAAGTTAACAAACTCATCGAAGATGGATTTATTTGTAAAATTAAATACCCAACATGGGTTTCAAGTATGGTCCCTGTAAGGAAGAAAAATAGCCAGATTCAAGTGTGTGTTGACTTTAGGGATCTTAATAACGCGTTTCTGAAAGATGAGTTCCCGCTTCCCATTCCAAAACTAATGATTGATGCTACTACTAGGTACGAGGCAATGTCATTTATGGACGATTCATCAGGCTATAACCAAATTCGCATGGCGCCAAAAGATGAAGAGCTTACTGCATTCCGTACCCCAAGGGTATTTATTACTACAAGGTAATGCCTTTTGGCTTGAAAAATGCTGGTGCTACTTACCAAATGGCTATGCAAAATATTTTTGACGATCTTCTCCACAAGAATGTCAAATGCTATGTTGACAACTTGGTGGTAAAATCAAGAGAGAAGGGAGACCACTTGAAAGACTTGACAATGGTATTTGAGTTGCTCCAGAGGTACCAACTTAGGATTAATCCATTGAAATGTGCCTTTGGAGTTACTTCCAGAAAGCTCCTTGGTTTTATTGTTCGACATTGAGGAATTGAAATTTATCAAGCCAAAGTAGATGCAATCTTGAAAATGCCTTAGCCTCGGGACATTCACGAATTGAAAAGTTTGCAGCGAAAGTTAGCGTACCTTAGGAGATTCATCTCAAACCTAGCTTGGAGGTGCCAACCATTCAGTCGCCTTATGAAGAAAGGTGTCCGTTTCAAATGGGACCAAGCATGTAGCAATGCTTTTGAGAGCATTAAATCCTACTTGATGAAGCCTCCTCTTCTGGCAGCCCCTATACTTGGAAAGCCGATAATACTATACATTTCAGCACAAGAAAGTTCTGTTGGAGCACTATTGGCCCAAGAAAATAGTGAAGGGAAAGAAAACTCCCTTTACTACTTGAGCAGGATGATGACAGCAAATTATTCACCAATTGAAAAGTTATGTTTGGCGCTAGTCTTCTCAATCCAAAAAGTTGAAGCACTACTTTCAAGCTCATGTCGTTCGTTTGGTTTCTAGAGCAAATCCCATCAAGTTCGTGATGTCAAAACCAGTCCTTAGTGATCGACTAGCAAGGTGGTACCTCCAGTTTTAACAATTTGAAATCATGTACATCCCTCAAAAGGTTATAAAAGGACAAGCATTAGCGGACTTCTTGGCAGATCACCCTATACCTGATGATTGGGAGCTAACTGATGAACTACCTGATGAGGACACCATGGTCATCGAAGTTCAGCCTCCATGGAAGATGTACTTTGATGGTGCTACACATCGCGAAAGAGCTAGTGCTGGTGTAGTATTTATCACTTCTCAAGGTGAAGTTCTGCCCTACTCTTTTATGTTGATGCAACTTTGTTCTAACAACGTTGCTGAGCATATGGCACTAATAGTTGGGCTCGAAATGAAGGGGTTGTAATTGCAAGTCTTTGGTGACTCTCAATTAGTGGTCAATCAGCTTTTAGGTAGTTACGAGTTCAAGAAACCTGAACTACGCCCATATCATAATTATGCTAAAAATTAATGGGGTGGCTCGGTGATGTGACTATTCAGCATGTGCAAAGGAAAGAAAATAAGAAGGTTGATGCTTTAGTTGCCCTAGCTTTATCGTTAATCTTGCCTGATCAAGCGCAAGTTACTATATGCCAAAATGGGTATTACCGCCGCCAAATGAGGCTGAATGTGAAGAAAATGAACTCAAACATCTCGTCGCTGTTTCTGAAGTTGATAAAGAAGAATGGCGACAACCCATTATCGGCTACCTATGCCATAGGATACTTCCAAAAAATCCGCGGAGAAAAACTGAAATTCGTCATTGTGCACCTTGTTTCCTTTACTACAAAGATACCCTATACAGAAGATCATTCGAGGGAGTATCTTGCGATGCTTAGGGGAAGATGAAGCACTCCAAGCTTTGCAAGAAACGCATTCTGGGGTATGTGGGTCACACCAGTCTGGACCAAAGCTCCACTTCCTTGTAAAAAGGATGGGATATTATTTGCCAACGATGGTAAAAGATTGCTTGGACTATGCTCGAAGATGCAAGGCTTGTCAATTCCATGTGAATATTATTCATCAACCTCATGAAGTGTTTCACCCAACTGTTGCATCCTGGCCATTTGACGCTTGGGGATTAGATGTTGTTGGACCACTGCCAAAGTTCTCTGGTGGGCACCTATACCTCTTGGTTGCAACTGACTACTTCTCAAAATGGGCTGAAGCTATTGCTCTTAAGGAAGTAAAGAAGCAAAATGTTGCATTTTCATCCGAGTAAACATTATTTATCGCTTTGGAATTCCTCGCTATATAATAACGGATAATGGAAAGCCATTGGATAATAGGTTGATGAACAAGATTTGTGATATCTTTGGATTCAAGCAACGTAACTCTTCGATATACAATGTTGCCGCCAATGGTCTAGCTGAGGCATTCAACAAAACTCTATGCAACTTGTTAAAGAAAGTCCTCTCCAAATCCAAACGAGATTGGAATGACCGTATGGAAGAAGCTGTATGGGCATATAGGATGACTCACCGCACGCCAACACAGGCAACTCCTTATTCACTCGTTTATGAGTTGAAGCCGTCTTGCCACTTGAGTATTAATTACCTTCGTTACGACTGGCTATTCAAGAAGGGATCAGTGATAAAGAAAATGATCGACTTCGATTAGCAGATTTGGAGGCGCTTGATGAGAAGAGGTTGGAAGGTCAACAGAGTCTTGAATGTTATCAAGCTCGATTGTCTCACGCCTTCAATAAAAGAGTTTTCCCAAGATCCTTTCAAGTAGGAGATCAAGTCCTTACCGTACGAAGACCCATAATTACTTCCCATAAACCTGTAGGGAAGTTCACTTCAAAATGGGATGGGCCATATGCCATACAAGAAGCTTACTCAAGTGGGGCTTACAAGTTGGTTGATGCAGATGTCATGAGAATCAGACCTATCAATGGCAAGTTTTTAAAGAAGTATTATCCTTGAAGTTGCAATGCTCCTTGACGCATGAGCCTAAACTGCATGTTGCTACACTCCTGGCCCGCATGAGTCAAAATTGTGTACGAACCCACAAAAAAATCCACTAGGTTGATAACTTCGAAAGAGGCGGCCTAAAAAAATCTAGAATATAAAAAAAAATCACCCAGTCTGAACTACAGTATGACTTGATCCTCTTCACCGAGGTACGTAGGTAGCTTAGAGTTTCATTCTAAGTTCAGTCTCATAAGTTCAAAAGATACATATTGCCCCAATTGTTGTTCAAATGAAGTATGAAGGAATGTAAGATCAAGCTGAAATGCCATCCTCCTGTTGAACTTTGATCTTATTTGATTTAAAGGGGGCAACCCTCTATGGTAAATTGATATCTTCAATGGGACAATTTTAGGAGGATGTCAAGTATTTGTATTGAAGTCCAGGGATTCTCTATGTCTTCAGCTTCACTAAACCTTCAAGTTCGTTGGTCTCCAAGTGCACCCTCTGTCTAAATAAAAGGGAAGAGAAGAGAGGCGTCAAAAGGAAACACAAGTATAAGAAAAAGAATGCTTGGCCAACATTTCAAATTCAGTGAGACTTGAACTCAAGATATTTTTGAGAATATAACTCTTAAATTTGGATTTATGGCAAGTAAGGCATCTTCCGATCTCGAGTCTTCACTAAGATATGAATTTTTTTGGTGAGACTGCGCAAATCTGGAATTGATAGCGTGGTGCAATACAAAGTTGATTTCCAAATAGTATCTGGAACCATTCGGAAGTTGTTTGATTGAAAATTTTGGATATATTCTAGATCTTGAAGTCTAGTTTTCAAGAAATCAAACAGTTCGTAATTTTGACGTTTCTACACCAAGATACGAATTTTTTGGTGAGATTGTGCAAATCTGGAATTGATAGAGTGGCGCAATATAAAGTTTATTTCAAAATATTATCTGGGACGATTCTGAAGTTTTTTTATTGAGAATTTTCGATATGTTCTATACCTTGAAGTCTAGTTTTCAAAAAATCAAACGATTTGCAATTTCGATATTTCTACACCAAGATATGAATTGGTGAGACTGCGCAAATCTAGAATTGGTAGCGTGGTGCAATATAAAGTTGATTTCAAAATATTGTCTAGGACGACTAATAAAAGCAAAAGGTACTGATTTAAAAAAACTAAAGCTAAAATATGGAATAATCTATTATTATTTTTTGATTTTTGTCTATTAATGAAATTAATTAACAACTTAAACCTAAAAATGCAAATATCAACCTAAACATGCAATGTACGAAACTTGAATAGTTTTCGGGTATTTTCTATGCTTTTAAAATATGAAAAATGCAACTAAATGCAAACAATTAAGCAGATACTCCTAACAATTCTATAAAAATTAAAATAAACTAGAAAAAAAATCTATTTTGTGATTTTGTAGGAGTATTTTGGTCGGAAAAAAATCACGTGCTCACTATTGCCCCTCTTTGCTCGGAAACACGAAGGGTTTTCGGGCAAAAATAAAGTGAGCGAATACGAGTGATTTTTGTCCTTTGGATACTCCATGAGAAGCATTTTGGAAAGTCTGACCGAAACTTGCTTCCGAAGTTGCCTACATATCCTTGGCTATAAAGGAATCAGGTAAGTGTAGTTTTGGAAGTTTGGTAGCTGGGACTACCGAGAAGCTATGATTTCACTGCTGTTGCTGCTTGCTGAACTCCTTATTACCCGAAACCAAAATGAAAAGAAGCTAGGCAAGTCTACTAGATATGAGTTACAAGATTTCTATCTATATGTCTTCAAATTTGATCTTGAAACCTCTGTAGTTCTGCCACGCATCTTAAACTGTTGACTCGTGCTCTCGAGGAGAGCTTCTGTTACTTCTAACTTGAATTGATCCCATTCTTCAGGCGAGTTCCTGCTGTTGTCTTAGACTCTGATCTTAAATCTGAAATGAATTCCCTCATTCTCCAGGTGGGTGCCTGCTACTATGTCAAAACAAATAAAACAATAGAAATTTTTCTGCCCGAGTTTGGTATCGAGAACTTCCGTAAGAGTTAATTGGATCCTGTTAACCAAAAGATCTCTCAGAATTTAAAAACTAGATCTCATTATCCAGAAGGGTCCTGACAACTTGGAACTGTATACCACTATCTAGGAGGGCCCTGAAAATTTGAAACTATATCCCATTATCGAGGAGGTTCCTGTCGATTTGAGTATTAAATCCCATTATCCATGGGGGGGGTCCTGACACCTCAATTACATTCCATTATCCAGGAGGGCCATGATAATTTTAAATTAAATCTCATTATCTAGGAGGGTCCTGAAAGCTTAAATTAAATCCCATTATCCAGGAGGGTCCTTAAAACTTGACACTAAATCTCATTATCCAGGAGGGTCCTAAAACTTAAAACTAAATCCCATTATCCAGGAGGGTCCTGAGAACTTAAAATTAAATCCCATTATCCAGGAGGGTCCTGAAAGCTTGAAAATTAGATCCCATTATTCAGGTGGGTCCTGAAAACTTGAAACTAAATCCCATTATCCAGGAGGGTCCTGCAAACTTGAACTAAATCCCGTTATCCAGGAGGGTCCTAAAACTTGACTAAATCCCATTATCCAGGAGGGTCCTGAGAACTCAAACTACATCCCATTATCCAGGAAGGTCCTGAAAACTTGAAACTATATCCCATTATACTAGAGGGTCCTGAAAACTTAAACCAGATCCCATTATCTAGGAGGGTCCTGACAACTTAAACCTGTATCCCATTATCCAGGAGGGTCCTGACGCTTGAAAACTAAAATCCCATTATCCAATAGGGTCCTGAAGACTTAAGACTATATGCCATTATCCAAGAGGGTCCTGAAACTCAACACTAAATCCCATTATCGAGGAGGATCCTAAAAACGTAGAACTATATCCCATTATCCAAGAGGGTCCTGAAAACTTGAACTAAATCCCATTATCCAGGAGGGTCCTGAGAACTCAAACTACATCCCATAATCCAGGAGGGTCCTGAAAACTTGAAACTATATCCCATTATCTAGGAGGGTCCTAAAAACTTACGGTTAAACCTATCTGGCTCAAGCTTTCCTCATGGAGGGTTCCTGCAGATCAAACGAAATCCTGCCCCTATTTCAATCAAGGAAAATCTTATCAGTTTAAAAATATGGTGGCTGAAGGTGGCGGCCTTTCCACTGCCATGCTTTGTTCCGATTAGCTGCTTCAGGCTAGCAAAGAATTGTTTGACCTTCTGGTTGAACCTTAACCACAGAACCTTGAATGGCTCGAGTAGCTTACACTCAGCCTGTTATTTGACAACTCTGTCTTGCCCATTTTGAACCGTTATGCTTCCACAAAATTCACGAGCAACTTGACCACTTGAGCTCCCATTAAAACTTTATTGCTTAATCTAAATCATGCCTTTTGTGATGTGCTCTGGACGGACTATTGCTTTGCAACTAAAAGTTGGTAATAGACTTTGAAATCCTTTCTTGGTTGCTTAACAAGGCTACCATTAAGAAAGACTTACACAAGTAGACCCAAAAGAAAATGAAACGAAGTGACTTCGAGAATTAGGAATAAAGAAGAAAATTCTGAACCAAGATGAATATTGGAGGAGGAATAGAAAAGAGACTTATCAGAGTGAAGCAGCTGGTACCACTGATCATGACATGCATTTTGGATTAGTCAGCCCAGACCATTCACCCAATCACATTTCATTTCATACTCCATCTGCATACTTTACAATCACAATTCCTATAATCTAATATCCATGCGAAGTCACGAATCCTCATTCGGCCTATAGTGCCCTTAAGGATTTTCACCAAAAAACCTCTCTCATTTGTTCATATCTCAAAGTTACCATCGCCTTACGGTGCCCGCAAAAGTTTTTCACCAATAAGACTCTCTCTTTTCATTTTCTCTCAGTTTTCCATCGCCTTACAGTGCCTGTGAGGGTTTTCTCCAACAAGACTCTCTCATTTTAATTTTCTCTCAGTTTTCCATTTACGGTGCCCGTAAGGATTTTCCAATAAGAATCTCTCATTTATTCACTTTTCCTTGTGTAGAACTAAGTGTTACCCATGATGCGAACCATACATCTATCTCTCTTGACTTGGCATTCCTCAAGAATTGATCAGAAGGTCTTTCTTTGGACTGGGGTGCGGGCTTTTGGACGGGTTTAGAAAGAAAAGGTGGCATGCCAGCTTAAAAACAATTTAAAATAACATGGTTCAAAATTGTAAATTTTGGAATCAGATCTTTTGCAACACCACAACTTTTGCCCAAGTTCCTTTGAGTTTGGGGAATTTGAATTTTTAGTTTGATGAGACCGAACCGTGAGGCTGCCTACGTATCCTTAAAAGGAATCAGGTCGAACGTAGTTCAAGACATAGGAGTTGCTTTCTTTTTGTTACTTTTATTTTACTTTCTTTTTTCTTTTTCTTTTTCTTTTTCTTTTTCTTTTTTCTTTTTTTTTCTTTTTCTTTTCTTTCTTTTGCTTTGTTTTTTTTTATTTTTCCATTTTCTCTTTTTCTTTTATTTTCTTTTTTTGTATTTATATTTCTAAATACAAAAATGTTTAGATAGCTGAATAAAATGTCTTCATCATTCCAATCTTCGAAACATGCCAAATACAAACAACACAATTTGAAGACAACCCAACGAAATCATACATAATATCTCTTGACTGCATCAGCATTGACAGCCATATATAAACATTTGCCTTCTATATCTATTAAATACAAAGCACCATTGGGAAACACTCTCGTTACAATGAACGGACCTGCCAGTTTGGGGCGAACTTGCCTTTAGCTTCAACCTGATGTGGAAGGATGTGTTTCAACACTTGTTGAACCACTTCAAATTTCCGGGGACGCACCTTCTTGTTGTATGCTTTTGCTATTCTCTTCTTATACAATTGACCATGACATACTGCAGCCAGTATTTTCTCATTAATCAGACTTAACTTCTCCAAACGGGTTTTGACCCACTAATCATCATCAATTTCAGCTTTAACAACAATTCAAAGGGATAGAATCTCTACTCTCGGGGGTATAACTGCTTCAGTCCCATATACTAGAAAATAAGGAGTTGCACCTACTGAAGTGCGAACAGTAGTGTGATAACCCAGCAAAGCAAAAGGCAACATTTCATTCCATTGCCTAGAACCTTGCACCATCTTTCGAAGTATCTTTTTTATGTTCTTGTTAGCTGCCTAGACAGCTCCATTTTCCTTGGGGCGATATGGAGTGGAATTTTGATGCATAATCTTGAACTTTTGGCATACCTCCTTCATCAGATGACTGTTGAGATTAGTAGCAGCATTGTCCGTGATGATCACCTTGGGGATTTCAAACCGGCAAATGAGATTTGAATGAACAAAATCCACCATTGCCTTCGTGGTCACATATTTGAAAGTTACAGCTTCAACTCACTTGGTGAAATAATCGATGGCCACCAGAATAAACCTATGCCCATTCAATGTTGCTGGCTTAATTGGTCCAATGACATCCATGCCTCAAGCAACAAAGGTCCAAGGTGCGGACATTGTATGCAACTCCGATGGCGAAGAATAAATCAGATCACCGTGTACCTAGCATTGATAACATTTGCACACAAAGCTGATGCAATCTCGTTCCATGGTGAGACAATAATAACTTGCTCGAAGAATTTTCTTTGCCAAAACATATCCGCTCATACGCGGCCCGCAAACTCCGGAATGAAATCGTTCATGATGGTCGAAGCTTTTTTAGCCTCTATGCACCTCAACAATCCAAGATCTGGAGTTTTCTTGTACAAGATTCCCCCGCTCAAGAAAAACCCACTAGCTACATGTCAAATCATTCTCTTTTGATCACATGTGGAATGTGTTGGATATACCCTCGATTTGTTGTACTCCTTGATATCATGGAACCAAGGTTCACCATCAAGTTCCTATTCAACCACATTAGAATAAGCATGCCGATCTCAAACTTGAATATGCAAAGGGTCGATATAAGCTATATCCGGATGGTGTAACATTGACGCCAAAGTAGCCAAAGCATTGGTAACCTCATTATGGATCCTAGGAATATGCTTGAATTCTACTGATTCGTTGATAGAGATCATGCAAATATTGTCAATACGGTATGAGCTTCAAATCTTGAGTCTCCCATTCTCCTTGAATCTGGTGCCCCAACAGATCCGAATCTCCCAAAACCAATACTTCCTGGACTCCCATGTCTACAGCTAACCTCAAACCTAGCATGCATGCCTCGTACTCAGCCATGCTGTTTGGTACAATAGAAACGAAGCTGGGTTGTAATAGGGCAGTGATGCTCTGCTTCAGAAATAGGCACAGCCCATATTCCGACACCTTTCATGTTAGCGGCTCCATCAAAGAAACGTTTCCAACCTAGCTTTTCATCCTGCTCAACCTTGTCAATATGCATCACCTCGTCATTAGGAAAATGAGTCATCAATGGCTCATACTCTTCATCCACCGGGTTTTCATCCAAATGATCGGCCAAAGCTTGGGCTTTCATTGCGGTGCGAGTCTATGCGAAAAATGAGGCAAGTAGTGTAGGACGACAAATAATGCTTCAATTTTTGTGCCACCAAAGTCAGGGCGCAACATGTCCTTTCAAAGAGAGTATACTTGACCTCGTAAGATGTGAACTTCTTGCTGAGATAATAGATGGCTTGCTCCTTCTTTCCAGTGATGTCGTGTTGACCCAACACACAACCAAAGAATTATCTAGGACTGTCAAAACGAGAATTAAAGGTCTCCAGACGCCGGCGGGACCAACACAAGCGGGCTTGACAGGTACCCCTTGATCTTATCAAATGCCTCCTGGCACTCATCAGTCCATTTGACCGCGACATTCTTCTTCAGCATCTTAAAATTGGGCTCACAAGCTGTCATGAGTTGAGCAATAAACCTGCTGATGTAGTTTAAACGCCTGAGCAAACTCATCACCTCAGTTTTATTCCTTGATGGTGGCAATTGTATGGCATCTTTGATGGATCTAACTCAATACCTTGCCGACTGACTATGAATCCCAATAATTTTCCCGATGGGACACAAAATGCACATTTCGCAGGGTTGAGCTTAAGGTTGTACCTGCAGAGCCTCTGAACAAACTTTCTCAAGTCCCCAACATGGCCAGACTGCTTCCTTGACTTTATGATCACATAATCTACATAAACCTCAATCTCCTTGTGTATCATGTCATGAAATACGGTAGTCATTTCCCTCATTTAAGTTGCCTTGGTGTTTTTCAAACCAAATGGTATTACCCGGTAGCAATATGTTCCCCATGGTGTGATGAACATTGACTTTTCTACATCTTCCTCATCCATCAAGATCTGGTGATATCCCGCATAGCAATCCACAAAAGACTCGATCTCTTGCTTGGCACAGTTATCAAGCAAGATGTGGATATTTGGCAACGGGAAGTTATCCTTTGGACTTGCTTTGTTGAGATCGTGGTAATCGACGCACGCCCTGGTCTTACCATCCTTCTTTGGTACTGGCACAACATTAGCTAACCAAGTAGGATATCGAATAACCCGAATGACCTTTGCGTCCAACTGTTTTGTGATTTCTTCCTTTATCTTCACACTCATGTCAGTCTTCAACTTCCTTAACTTCTGATTGACAGGAGGGAATGCTGGATCAGTTGGCAATTTGTGAACTACTAAGTCAGTACTCAAAGCCGGCATGTCATCATATGACCATGCAAAAAGATCTTTATATTCAAATAGTGCTTTTATTATTTCTTCCTTGATTTGTGGTTCCAGGTGTACACTTATCTTGGTTTCTCTTATATTATCTGGATCCTCTAAATTGATTGCTTCAGTTTCATTCAAATTAGGCTTGGATTTCTCTTCAAAATGATTTAGTTCTTTACTAATTTCCTCAAATGCCGCTTCTTCATCATATTCTGTCTCATCATCGCACTCTACTTCTTGGATTATTATTTCAGAGTTAGATTTGCTTTTAAGACTTGGTCGAAAATTCCTCATGCATGTCATGTCATTGAAACCACCATAAAAAGAATTGTAGAAAGAAATACAAAAATGACACTATCAGGAGAAATGGAAAAAGGGAAATTGCATTTCATTGAAAATAAAGGATAGAAGGGTTTGTACATCAAAACAAGCGAAAAATAAAAATCTAGATTATAACCCTGGAATAATCCAGCTAACAGAAAGGAAAACAAAGAAAAATACCAAAACTCCTTCCGAGCAGGGAGAGGAGTATCCTTCCAATTTTTAAGATTAATTTTTGGCCCAATAAACTGCACATCTGCTTTGCTGGAACCTTCCTCAATTTCCACCCTGTTCACCTCATCAAATAGACTCTGGAACTTTTCAATCAGATCTTTATCAAAGTCGACCACAGGTTTTAGGACTGCTGACACTAGGCGTTTCACGACCCCTAGCTTGACGAAGGATCTGGAGAGGCGTGGGATAGGCTTCGGGAGTGACCATGCCTTCTTTTTTAACGTTTTAGCCCTCTTCACGTCCTCCCTTGTGGGCTTGAATACCAGACCAAACATACCTAGATTTTCACGTAGAGACACTGGCTGCACGATACCTTGTAAAGATGTGCCCAGACCTTTGCCCAGCACAAAACCATTCTTCAGCATTTCAGTTGCTACCATGATGGATGTGGAGGCTAACTTTGGACCTGGAATACACTCCCCCTCCAGAATCTTCTCAACTGACACTGTTCCGAAAGCTTGGTAGACCCAAGGCCCTTTATCTTCTTCGGCATCAATAAATGAAACAGATGTATCATTGTAAGCACATAAGTTCTCGTCACCATGCACAACGATTTCCTGTCTGTCCCATTCGAACTTTACCATCTGGTGTAGAGAAGATGGGACTGCCTTGGCAACATGTATCCAAGGCCCGCCCAACAGCAAATTGTAGGAGACGGCCATATCTAGTACCTGGAACTCCATAGTAAATTCAACTGATCCTATTGTCAGTTCGAGCACGATATCGCCAATAGAATCTTTTCCCCCTCTGTCAAAACCTCGAACACATATACTGTTCTTGTGGATCCTTTTAGTATCAATTTTCACTTTTGCAGAGTGGAGAGAGGGTAAATATTTGCACTAGACCGATTATCAACTAGTACCCTCGAGACCACAGAATCCTCGTATTTCACTGTAAGATAAAGAGCTCGGTTGTGTTCTGTACCCTCCAAAGGCAGCTCATCATCCGAGAAAGTGATCTGGTTTTCCTCAAATATCTTGTTAGCAATCTTTTCCAAATGGTTCAATGTGATCTTATCAGGTACATGAGCCTCATTCAAAATCTTCATGAGGGCCCGGCGATGCTTGTCTGAATGTATCAACTATGATAGAAGAGAAATCTGAGCGGGTGTCTTCCTCAATTGTTCCACGGTGGAGTAAACTTGCACCTCCATTTTTCTCAAGAAATCTTTCGCCTCCTCTTCGGTGGTTGGTTTCTTCACCGGGATTGGATTATCTTTGAGTGGCTTAGCTTTCCTTAGTTCCTCTAGGGCAAAGCATTTCCCCGAACGAGTCAACCCTCGAGTTTTATTAAATTCCTCTTCCACTTCTTTCCCTTTATAAGTTACTATCACTCGTTTGTAATTCCATGGAACATCCTTGGTGTTATCTATCAGCAGCTGGGTCACATGTTTAATAATAACAGGGGCAATGCGAGCCCCTTCAATGATTTTAACAGGCTTACTTGCTACCCCCGGCACGACCACTTTTGGTTTTCCTTGCTTTGCTTCAACATCATCTGGGAACCCCTTCAAGACTACCGCAGGCGGCTTATCGTTGGGCGTGCTTAGCTTGTCTGTCAGCCCTTCAGCTATCGAAGATGTTGCTTTTGTAACAACTGGAGTTTTGACTAGATTATTTTCAATGGCACGGATCATAATGATAGACTTTGAAGGCTTATTGGGCTCTCCATCGTTGTGCACTATCTCAATCATGTGCATTTTGGCATGGGCTAGCAATGGATTTTGATTGATGTTGGGTGCTTCTGGGCTTTGGACCTCAATTTGGTTTGTATCGATAAGCTTTTGGATGGCTCTCTTCAAATGCTAACACTTTTCTGTATCATGCCACGGAGCATCAGAACAATATGCACATTTGAGGGAATAATCCAGGTTCTTCGGAGGGGGATTTTGTAATTTTGACTCAATCGGCCTTAGAACGTCCAACTACCTTAACTCTGAAACAGACTAGCGTAAGGCTCTCCAAGCGGGGTGAAAGTTTGTATTCGTTGTTGCCTTTATTTTCTATACTCTGGCCTAGGTTGAAAGCTTGGACCAATAGGGTTTCGGTATGTTTCTGGAGGTGGATAAGGTTTTTATGGAGTTGGGGCATGCCATTGCGGGTAAGGAGGGGGTTGAGCATATGACTGTGCGTGGTGGACGCGGTATTGGGGTGGTGTGACTAAATATTGAGGGTCTTATGATGGGAAGTAGTGTTGGGGTGGATTATATGGAGCTTGGGTGTAGGTTTGAAGTTGGGGTCGAAGTTAGGTGTAATGGTAAAGTGAACCCCTTGGGCCATGCCACGATCCCGAGACGACCATAGCAACATCTCCTTTCTTCTTTTTCCCTAACACGCCCCTCACGCCATTCTGGATTGCTTGTGTAGTTGCTTTGATGGCAGAGTAACTCATGATCTTGCTCGATTTGAGTCATTCCTCTACCATTCCTCCCATCTTCACCACTTCATTAAAAGACTTACATATGGCCGAGATCAGATGACCAAAGTAAGTAGGCTCCAAGTCTTGAAGAAAGTACTCCACCATTTTATCTTCCTCCATTGGAGGGTTGACTCACGCCGCATGTTCTCTCCACCGGAAACCATACTCCCTGAAACTCTCACTAGGGTTTTTCTCTATCTTAGTCAAGGATAGGTGATCTGGGACAATTTCTACATTGTATTGGAAATGCCGCACGAAAGCCAGAGCCAAGTCATCCCAAGTGTACTGCATGTTGTTGTCCTGGTAGGTGTACCACTCCAACGCTGCACCACTCAAACTTTGACTAAAATATCCCATCAACAATTCTTCTCCCCCCCCCCCC